>VWYK01026550.1:0-13583 GCA_013399775.1 Semnornis frantzii | reverse complement strand
TCTCTTCCAACCTGGTTGCTTCTATGATTCTAATAAAATTTTGTTCTAGTGAACACTGTCTTTGGAGTGGTCCCACAGGACCTGAGATCCCCTCAGACCAATGCTTTTTGTTGGCTTTATCCACTTATTCCCTTTTGCAAACAGCAGCTGTACACAACAGAATTGCCACTTTCAACCTGTCTTAAGTAGCTGGAAGGAAACGCAATCTCAGTAAAAGGATTGTGGAGTACTGTAATTCCAATACCAGAGAGAAGGGAATGCAAAAGGAAGAGGGGAAAATAATTAATTGTTTCATGGTGGGGTGATGTCCTCAGGAAAAGAATTAACTCAGGAGTGGCTGTGCATATTCAAAGGATAGGGTAAAGATGACAACATTCTTTACATGTAATGGGCTAATCTTCCTTGTGGGTTGGAGAGTGGCATTTTTGACACACATTTCTCTTTGAACAGGCCCTACCCTCAGCAGGTTTATCACACATATCCCTCTTCCTACTGCCTGTTACTCTTCAGTGGAATGATCTCTGGGGAACTCCTCTCCCCTCTCTGTATCCTACATATGTCTCCTAAACTTCAAATTCCCAGCCATTCTGGGACACCAGGTGACAGGAGGCAACAGAAGCAAATAGGGAGCTTTGAGATCTGCCCCTCAAAGCTTCCATGAGAACTTCTTCTAACTCTAGGAATTTGATAGTTTCTCTCTGAAGAAGATCTAGGGACACCAGACAAGATGATAAGCTTGAAGGTATTTTCCTCTGATCACAAGAATCCCATTCCTGAACTTCCAAATGAACAAATCACTGCTTACTTTGATCCAAGAAATACAGCATTTGTGTAGGTGCAGTACTTCTACTGTGCTTTGAATTATAGAATCATAAAGTGGTTTGAATTTGAAGTGACCTCCAAAGGTCAGCCTCTGAGTATAGACCAGAACCCTCTCAGGAAGAGAGGCATCCTTGGTATCAGCTCATCTTTTTTTGGATGAGTGATGGTGTGAGCAAAGAGACACAGAAGGCTACAAAGGCTCTGAAAATCATCTCAGTGTATTTAAACTACTGGAAGATCTAGATGAGATGAATAACATCCTCTTTATTGGCCCTTCTTAACTCTTTTGAGCACGCCAGGGGTTATGCCTAAGCCCAATGAGATCTTGGTCTGTCCTCCAGCAAACAGTGCTGTTTCTTTGTAGTCCCTATTTCAACCTGTACTCCAGTTTCTCATGTTCTGATGACTTCAGACTCCCAATGGGCTATAAGAGATGTCTACCAGGGGATACCTTAGTTACCAGTTTCCCATAGTACAGACTAAAAATACTGATTTGCCTCAGATGGTGCTGGCTCGATTGTCCATATGTGTCCCATTTGAATGAACTGCCATGTAAGTCTTATGTGACTTATTTGGAGAGAGAGATACATAGTCTCTGTGACCTTGGCAAAAATTCCACATCCTGAAGGGTAGAATAAAAGCTGATAGGTCCATGGTATAGCCCTCTCTCTTCTCTCTGTCTAAGATGGTTGGCAATCCCTTCTTTTGAACCACATTTCCCCTGTCGTGGTGCACACCCTGGTATGTCTTATCAACTTTCTTTCTTTCCAGTAATACCTTTGGCAACTGGATTAGGCCTTTTGGAAACCCCATGTGTTGTGTTAGCACCATGCAAGAACATTTCAAAACCACATGAGAATGATTTAATTTTGCAGTCTGACCTACAAAAGACATGACTACATCTGAGCGGTGCTGTCCTTTGGCCAATGAAGTCTCGTGGAACAGCTTAAGAGACTTTGAGCCCGGGGACTACTCTCTTTTGCAAGAGTAACCCTTGTGAAAGAGTGAAGGAAGATCTCAGTTAGCCTCTGATATCACAGGGTGATTAGTCACCAGACAAAAGTCTCTGCTTCTCAAATTCCCCTGGGTGTAGTTCTGGAGCTGGATGCACACTTCTGGCTGGATATCCTCTTCTCACAGACAAGACCCTGAAGGATAAATTATCTTTCTTGGCAAAAGACACAGGGAGGAGAACAGAAAGAGGATCTAAAGGATGATTCCCTCTGGAGTCCTTTGGGATTAACGAGCTCGAGGCCAAGACAGAGTCATTCTCTTTCAGGAAGTCTAGCCTGAGCCAGTGGCAGTGTGGACTGGGTGAGGGAGCTGTAACCATTCCCAGGGTGGTCTGCAGGTTTGTTACGTCCTCTCATTTTACCTCTGTTTTTCATTGGTACTAGTAACCACAACAGAGTTAACTAAGTTTTCAAATGATGTACCAAGGGATATTGTGACTGATCTTTAACTTCTAAAGAAATCTGCTGGGCTGCATTTGCTCCCATCAGGGGGGAATTCAGACCCCTCACTCACCCAGTGCTACAGCTTTGTGGGCCAAATTTAGCTTTGAAGTCAACAGCTTTAGAACCGCTTCTTTGGCTGTTGGAGTTCGTAGAGGACATCTGATTTACACTAATGTGGAGAATCTCACCCTTGCTAGAGCAAATGGCATTAGCCCAGGTCTGAATTTGGCCTTTTGACTTTCAAGAATTGGTTTCAAAATGAGGGACCCTTGTCAGCTTTAAGACTGATGATGTATGACTCCAAGCAGGTTTGTCAACTGTTTGCAAAGCGAAAATAAGCCTACAGTTGTTGACAGTAAATGAAGTAATATTTACATAATAGAGTCATACCTGTTTCCTGGTAAAGAGATCAATGCATATTTCTTTTTACAATAACACATCCGTGTTGTATATCTTCACAGAGACAATAATATTTGAAGTGAAACATTCACCAAGATATAGAATTACTTTTGTTGCTTTCCATTTGTTTTTTGTTTCCTAATAGTTTATCACTAGTGGCCAATAGTCCAAAACAACCCAGAGAGATGCAAACCATCCCCTGGTCCTTTCAAAAATATCTTAGCTATTAAAATTACTGTCATTAAGACTGGTGCTCAGGTACTACTCTCAAAATTGGACCCCCATTGCTCTGGGAGGGGTTGGAGGCACTTGTGATACAAAGCATTGCCTGTCAACAGGAGCTTACAGCTGGAAAAAGGTACGGCAAGGACACAGACACCATATAGCAAGCTGGCAGCAAAACTGCCACTTTTCCCTGGCTGCTCACTTCTGCATTCCCTTTTACAGTCAAGCTAGCTATTGTAGAATCAGTGTTGGGGAGAGGGGGATGGGATCATCTCTGGTGTATTCCATGTCATAAAAAATCAGTGTTGTAGTGGTTTGTTGGACCTTACTTAGTGGCTTTTTTTTTTTTCAGTTACCTCTGGCACAAATTAAGTTCTACTGTAACTTCACAGAAGACTAAGAATACAGAATGGGTCAGAGCAGTCATCTTTTGGTATCGTGTCTTTATTTCCACAGATTGTCTCTGTCTAGACTTTAAGATGCTGGAGAGCAGATGATATGAGATCCACCTCTTCTCTTTTTCTTAGCTGTCTTTTCCTCTGACAAAAAAGTTTTACCTTTCTTTTCTACCATATGGTTCCTAAATCACTTCATACAAATAAATAACAATAAATCAATACTGAGGTGCCTCCACTATTAAGATACTTGTGTGGCCCACTTTGTGTAAATACTGACGACAGCAATCAAGAGTTAATAATTGTTTCCCCACCTTTCCACTTCCATAGCCCTCTATGAACATAGAGTTTCTAAAGAAAACCCTAACGAAACCACTACAGCTATTATTTTGCCCCACAAGACAATATCAACATAACAAACTCTTCAGTCAAGCAAGTTTTCTTCTTGTCTCTCCAGCTGCCCTTAATGCAGAATGATGCTCTGAGCCAGCTGGATACTTGTCTCCATCTCCTGAAGAGCAGCTGTATTTCTTGCTACCACTTACTCTGAGTGTCACGGAGATGGTGAACAGCAGAACTGTATCCCTAGCATGGAACAGCAGTGCTGCTTTTCACATCCATGTGTATTCATTTTCTTGTCTATCTGTTCTTAAAACCAAGAATTGTTTGCCCCAGTGCAAAAATGTTTTATACTGCTCTTGCATATCCAGTCTGGATTGGTCACTAGAAGAGGAAGGAAAGGAAGGTTTCTTGGTAGCAACAGAAGTAGGAAAGGAGAGTTTCATGATAGGTGATGCTAAAGGAAAAGAAGGTTTCCAATGCCACCCAGTAAACTGGTTCACATGCCTTGGACTGGCAATAAGGGCAAAGCAACTGTTGCATTATCAGGGTCTAACCATCCTGAGGTGAACAGTGGGCAACTTAACTCAGCAATATGAGTCCCTGAGACTGATCCCATAGTACTACAGGCACCCTATTGACAAACCCAAAGGTGCTGAGGGAAGATTTCTCAGGTTAGATCATTTACCATCACTTTACTGACAGATTAGTCTACCTGGTTCACCTGATCATAAAGAAAACACAAGGAAATGAAAGAGGGAATGGCTTTATGTTGTGCAGATGCTGTGCAACCCAGGTTTGAAAAGTGAGCTAGTGTCATCTCTCTTTGAGACATTTCTAGCTATTCCTTTCAAAATGTCATGTCCCTCTTGTCTTTTGTAGTAGAAAATCTGTCATGTGAGCGAGACCTGCAAACCACGGAAGGATGCATATTTGAAGAGACAGAGTTAACTAGGCCATTTCTCAGGTCCTGCATGAGAACTGGAGATGATGGCACCAGACGTCCTAATGTGGCCAGTCTGTTTTACCTTTGGCTGTAAAAATCATAGAATCATAGAGTCATAGAGTCCATTCCAACACCGTGTTGGAATGGACCCTAGAGGGTCATCTCGTCCAGTCACCTTTGCAGTGAGCAGGAACATCTTTAACTAGATAAGGTTGCTCAAGGCCCCATCTAGTTGGATTTTGAACGTCACTAGGGATTGGAGCCTCCAGCACCTCCCTGGGTAACTTGTTCTGGTATTTTATTACCTTCATTATAAAGAACTTCCTCCTAATGTCCAACCTAAATCTACCTTGATCTAGTTTAAAACATTGCACGTCATCCTATCACTGCAAGCCCTTCTAAACAGTCCTTCACCAGCTTTCTTTTAGGTCCCCTTCAGATACTGAAATGCTGCTATAAGGTCTCCCTGAC
Organism: Semnornis frantzii; assembly: GCA_013399775.1. Classification (NCBI taxonomy): domain Eukaryota; kingdom Metazoa; phylum Chordata; class Aves; order Piciformes; family Ramphastidae; genus Semnornis; species Semnornis frantzii. The sequence continues at coordinate 8,529 of VWYK01026550.1, read as the reverse complement.
ACCTTCTCTTCTCCAGAAAAAATAAAAGACCTTCTTCTGAGTGATGAGAATACTCAGCAGCAGTTCTGATTTTATAGTTATATCCTTGCTGTCTGCCACTTCCACTCCTACATCCCCTGGGGAGGAAATACCCTATATCTAGTCTAAGTCTACTCTGATTACCATGCAGCTGAAGGAGTCAGTTAGGACTTGTCTTTTTGTCTCCTGCTTTGCTGTGGGGTACATCTCAGAAGTTTTCTTCATCATCTTTGTTCCTCTGGCAGGCCCTACAGGACAAGCTACAACCACAATGCTAAGGAGGTGAAAGGCTGAGCCGCCTCTCTCCATCACATGAAGTATAACACACTTGAGATACTCTGAAACAACTGCCTGACTCTTGAGTGGGTTAGCACAAAGGCTTAGTAAATACTTCAGAGGCTGTCCCAGATCCCAGGTGTTTATAGACTGGGCAGGGAAAAGCAGGAATTTTTCTTCCTTTTTTTCATTATGACAAATGGAGTACAGAAAAGAGAAGATACCCTGCTCAAGTTACATGCCTGCCCAAATATTTATCCCACAGCTAGGAAATAAACATCTGAATTCCCTACATTTATATTGATATGTGAAGTACCATTGGATAGGACATAGTTGGTGTGTTTCTACAGCACCTAACACAACAGGGCTCATATCTGAATAAACGCTGATAAATACACTGCAAGCAATCCTTGGTGTTGGTATAGAGGTTAATGTGGATTATTTTTCAGCTCTTGACCCTCTTATCTGTGAATGTCTCATCACATACATTCATCTCATATCTGACTTCAGTTAATTTCTGGCATGGCGAAGGTTCATTCATGGACAGGATTCCACAGGCAGGGATGCCATCCAGAGGGACCTGGACAGGTTGGAGAGGAGGACCCAGGCCAACCTCATGAAATTCAACAAAGCCAAGTGTAAGGTCCTGCACCTGGGTAGGCACAATCCCAAGCACAAATACAGGCTAGGTGGTGAATGGGTGGAGAGCAGACCTGAGAAAAAGGACCTGGGGGTGTGGGTTGATAAAAAGCTCAACATGAGCCTGCAGTGTGTGCATGCAGCCCAGACAGCAACCGAGTCCTGGGCTTCATCAAGAGCAGTGTGGCCAGCAGGGCAAGGGAGGGGATTCTCCTTCTTTATTCTCCTCTCGTTAGACCTCACCTAGAGTACTGAGTGCAGTTCTGGAGCCCCCAGCACAGGAAGGACGTTGAAGTGTTGGAGCAGGTCCAGAGGAGGCCACAAAGATGCTCAGAGGGCTAGAGCAGCTCTGCTATGAGGACAGGCTGAGAGAGTTGGGTCTCTGCAGCCTGGATAAGAGAAGGTTTTGAGGGGACCTTAGGGTAGCCTTACAGTATCTGAAGGAGGCCTACAGGAAGGCTGGGGAGGGACTATTTACAAGGTCTTGCAATGACAGGACACGATCAATGGGTTTAAACTGGAAGAGGGGAGATTTAAACTGGATATTTGGAGGAAGTTCATTTCAGTGAGGGTGGTGAGACACTGGCACAGGTTGTCCAGGGAGGTTGTGGCTGCTCCCTGCCTGGAGGTGTTCAAGGCCAGGTTGGAGGAGTCCTTGAGTGACCTGTACTAGGGGGAGATGTCCCTGCCTATGGCAGTGGGTTGGAACTAGATGATCCTTGAGGTCTCTTCCAACCTTACCATTCCATGATTCTATCATTTTATGATTCTCTTTGGGTTCAAGGCATTTAGGAGCTTGCTTCTCAGTGCATCTTGGTGAGCTCTGTGTGCTCTCAAATTATTCTGGATGTTCTTGTCAACCTTCATGGTGAATCACCCACATCGGGTAAATTCTGTATCCGAAGGTAATGATTTTCCTGCACAGAAGTACGTTGTTTCATTTCATTATTGACTGCTTTTGTGGTTCATTTGTTGCATTGTTAGTCATAATACTAGCAGGGAATAAATCACATCAGGTGTCAAGTAGATGTTCTTTAAGAAAGTGTAGCTTTCATGTAATTTCCCTGCATCTTTAATACACAATATCCTTCTTCTGGAGTTCCACCACACTATTTAAGATCAGTACATACACAAATGTTTTAACAGATTGGTCCAAATCATGCTTTATTTTTTAATTTTATTTTGAGAAACTGAAAAAGACAGCCATCAAAAAGAGAAGAGAAAGAGACTGCAGCAGGGTCCCTGGGCTGCTCTGCAAACTCTTGTTTTTTTATTTCTTTACATTTGCAAAGCAAAAGATCACAGGGAGTGTTGGCTATGGTTACCAGCTGGAACTATTAGTAGTGATGAGTACCATGGGCAGTAAAATGCTACCACCCAGAATTGAAGAGGGAACATCTGTGGCTGTTGAACTATTCCCATTCAGCCTTTAAACAAGCCAGCAGAGATTTGTTGTTGTGGGTGTGAGGGCCCTTTCCTTATCAAAGAATTTCCTTGTAATGTATTTTGGGTTGAGTAATAATAGGCAGTATGGGTGAATGATGTTTCATTTTACTTTTTTTTTTTTTTTAAGTGCATGTCTCCTAGTGGGTGATTCATCAGCTGCTGTTAAAGAAAGTATGTTGGGAAGCTTGCAGCTGTGGGCTCAGACTGCAGTTTCTGTGTCGTTGCTAGGGATTCTGCATTAAATATCCCAATTCCCTGCACTTAAAACTAGGAAAAATTGACATTCTGACTTCCCATAAGAGAATGGAATACGTGATTCACAGCCTTTCTTCTGCAACGTTAATCAGGCCCTGTTTACAGGGAAAAGAGCCAAGCTCGGGGGTAGAGCCAGAGAGGTATGTTCAGAAAGCCAAATGGTGATGTCATTTGGGGCAAGAGTAACAGTAAGCCACTTAACTGGATGAGATGGCTTGTAGTGGGAGCAAATCCCAGTGAAAAGATGGAGAAGCATTAGAGTTTCTTGGCTGTGCCATTGACTGCCCTGGTTTTACTACAGGTTGTTTATGGAGGAGGGTATCAGAGCCATCAACAGCAGTGGTGAGCACTTCGAATTAAAATCAGGCAACTGAGTCCTGCAGATCTGCTGTGAGACAGGGGCCTAGGAAGTTCATCATTTGTGTGCTGGCTTTGGGTCCTCAACAATTTCTGCCTGTTACATGAAGTTAGTTTGGGAGCTTCTTTTCATAAGAGTGTGATGGTCTAATTTTCTCCTTGCAGTGGGTCTTGTTAGTATGTGAGTTATGCCTTGGGCCGTCGTGGTGCCTGTTGTGGTTTGGGAATTCTTCCCCCCATTCACCAACCAGCTGGAAGTTAAGGACTGAAGCTATATTTACAGTGTAGCACAGATTTACAAGCATATATCTACACAGCATATACAGATACTTACAATTATATACAAGTTAAAAGTAAGACAGAAATTCAAAATCCTTCCTAAGCAGCCAGACTAGCCAGGAGGGCTCCTGACCAACCCCCCCTCCTTTCCACCTCACCCCTTATTTCAGAAATAACCAGATAAAACTCTGTACAACTCATGTGATAAATTTGCAGAGATCTGAGGTGAGATGTCAAGAGCCAACAGGGGTTATAAGGAAATGGTTAGATCAGGTTACATAGGTTCCATGCAGAGCGATTAAGGCAAAATGCAGCCAGGCACACAGACTGAAGAAGTGAGGAGTACTTTATCTTATATTTTGACTATTGATGACCCTCAGCAGAACAAATGAGTGATACATATATCACTAGTATTTTCTTTTCACAGCCAGTGATCTAATTTCTCTCATTAAAATATTCAAATTAGCCTCAAACCTGCACAGTGCCACATGCTATATGTGTGCAATGGATTGTTCCTGATCCTGAGCATTTGCAACTCACACAGAAAAGGGGAGAGCTGTGACTGCCTTTTTACAGACTGACTATGGGAAACGACAAGGGATTTCCCTGGGACCACACATGAAAACGGCATGTTCCTCAGCAGGGAGGGAAACACAACTTTCCATAGCAGGTCTCTTTGTGTTAGCTGGGAGATGGTCCACCCAGCTTCATGTGAAGCCTCTTTTACACATGGGAGGCACAAATCACTTTGCAGGCTGAACAAGAGCTGCAAAGCTGAAGCTGAGTATGTAAAAGTTTTCACAAAATGTAGTAATGCACTCTGAGGATGTGGGCAAGAAAGTTGTAAAAGCTGATCTTCATCCAGTCACTGCAAGGGACTCGCAGGAAGGTTACCTTCTTGACCTTTGGGTTGTCTTCATGGGCATCCTTCACCTTGAAAAGCAGAGCCTGATTGTCTGCCTACGGAAATGCAGAAAGGAGCCTCTGGAAGGAGATTTAGAAAGTCTGACCAGCCCACCTCCAATCCTTGTATGGCATGGAGATCTCCAGGCAAGCTAACAGTAAGCTGTTGTGTCCACAGGTATGAAATTGCACATAACAACTCCTTTCTCAAGCTCAGGCCACATAGATTATTACCTGGATCAACAAACTGCAAAAACAACTGTGGTTTTCCTGACACCTTGATATTTCACCTCCTTTTGAAATGAATTAAAGTTTACAGTTTGAAACAGTATATATTGGTTACAGCAGTGCTATATGTTTTGTTCTGCCCAGTTTTTGAGGTGATCCTTTCTGTAGCTATGATAGAAGATCCTCATTTCCCCTTGTCATTACTTCAGGGCCGTCACAAAAAAAAACAACAACAAAAAAACCCCAAACCAAAACCCAAACAAACAACAACAACAAAAAAAACCACCCCAAACAAAAAAAACAGTGTGTATAATTTATAAAATACTAAAATACCTTATTATTGCTCTTAATCCAAGCTTTTGTATCTTAGAAGCACTTCTAAACATCACATATTGTTTTACTAGGAACTATGTTCTCCCTGGCCACTGTATCAAAATTGTTAATCTGTCAGAGAATCAGTCTGATAAAGAAGGAAGGTTGTTGGTTTGACCAGTGGAAGTTCTCTAAGTCAGACCTGTGCTTTAATCTTGATCTTACAGGTAGAACAAAGAGCAAGCCAACAAGAATTTGGGATGGGATGATATTATCAGTGATCTGCCTACTCTTTCTCTGCCCAGGTGCTGAGGACTCACACACTTGGGATGTAGGACTGAGAAGCCAAAACAAACTGTACATCTCTGTTGGGGAGAGGAAGATGTTAGCATACATCACCCACTTCAAAGCTGTAGCTCCAGTATCTAACCCAACATGGATATGTTTCTTCATATGATATCAAAGAGGTTGGCCATTGGTGGTAAGACTGAAGCTGAAAATACAATGAATGATTTATTCATCAGTGGCATTCATCAGAGACTGATTAAAAGGTTTCCTCTGCAGTAAATCAGAAATAAATCTGTAGGCCTTTTAGCAGGTAGAATAATAAGATAATGAAAGAAAATAATAATTGATAAATGAAAGAGAAGAACACAAAAAGGAGATGTTGTATGGGCTGTTATCACTGAATGCCTCAGGAACACTCTTATGGGACACTCATAGTGAGAGGCAGAAGGTCTGGGTCTTACCCTAAACTTTCCCATAAACACCTTCACTGCTTTTGGTCCCACTGTTTGATTCTCTCAAATCTCAGTTTTTCCTTTAATTCACTATATAAGAAAATTACAAGTGAGGAAATTTAATAGGTAACAGCAGAGCATTTTGAGTAGCTAAAGATGCCACTGTGAAGCCATGTCCTCAGCTGGTGGTGAAGGCAGTGGTTTACACAGGCAGATGATCTGCCTCTCCCCTTTTCTAGTATGTCGACGTACATCCATCCTTAGCCAGCAACGTCCAGGTTCCATTTGTAAGCATTTAATAATTTTAAGGAAGTTCCTGTTTTGATCTCTTGTTATAATCAGCATTATTACGAATGCAAACAATAACTAGAACAATTGTAGTCATCAATGGAGCTATTGGTGAAGAATACAGGACTTTCCTGCTTAGACACAACTATGAAGAGGACTGTTTACTTAGCTAGACTCTCCTTTTATAGTTACCAAGAGGAAATGTTTGCAATGTTTGTGTAGGAAGGAGACTTCGAATTGTCCCACATGATCTCTTCAAAGGGATGTGAGAACAGAATGTATGTTTTAAATAAAATCCCACAGCCTTTTTTTTTATTTTTTTTTTTTTTTCCTCAAGAGTGAGCATGTTTGGTTTTAATGGATTTGCCAACCTCTTGTCTAGGTCATTTTAGCCCAAGTTTGTCNCTTCTCTTCTCCAGGCTGCAGAGCCCCAACTCTCTCAGCCTGTCCTTGTAGCAGAACTTCTTCAGCCCTCTGAACATCTTTGCGGCCCTCCTCTGGACCCACTCCAACACTTCAATGTCCTTCCTGTACTCACCTGTAAATGGAACAGTTTTGGATGGAGAGCCACTTTCTATTTTTGGTTTCTCCTGAGTTGTTTTAAACGTTGGTAGACCATATGATAAAGCAAATTTCACTCAAACAATCTCTATTATTGAATGTCCAGACATTTGCCTTACTAAAGAGTAACCTTCACAGTTATGGGTGGGTTGATGAAGTGAGATTGAGTGGAGTGAGAAGACACTCATAACTGTGAGCAGGGGACATCATCGTTTTGGTCAGCTAATGGAGTGGAATATAGGGTACTTGGTTCACTGTCAACAGACCAACTAGGATGTTTCTTTATAAACGATAAAGTACAGTTGCATAAATTGCATAAGTTGCATAAAGCATAAACTAGGGCTTAGCATTGTCTTGGTCTTGTGTCTTGTTATGGAGCATGATGTAGTAAATAAGCCAAAGTTCAAGAAATCTCTCAACCTCCACCTCAGGAACCCAGTGATGTGCACAGAGCAAATATCAGATCTACTTTGATTGATGAGATTTTGTTATTTAAAGCTTCAGAACTACACGTTGTTGGTGGAATGAAAGGTATTATAACCTAGATAATGGAAAACATTTTTGGAGAAGAGAAGGCTCTGGGGAAACCTTATTGTAACCTAAGGCTCAGGGGAAACCTTATTGTAACCTTCTAGTACTTAAAAGAGGCCTGTAAGAAAGGTGGAGATAATCTTTTTAGCAGGGGCTGTTGCAATGGGATAAGGGGCAATAGTTTTAAACTAAAAGAGGGGAAGTTTAGACTAGGTCTCAGGAAGAAATTTTTTTGCAGAGGATGGTGAAACACTGGCATGGGTTGCCAAGAAGAAGTGGTAGATACTCCATCTCTGAAAACATTCCAGGTCAGGTTGTGTAGGGCACTGAGCAACTTGATCTAGTTGAAAATGTCCATACTCACTGTAGAAGGGTTGGACTAGATGAGCTTTCAGGGTGCCTTCAAACCCAAACCATTCTGTGATTCTATAAACACTGGAGCTGGATGCCCTTTACAGACCACACACAAGTAAGTAAGGATTTGTCCCTGCATGTAACTGTTCCCTCGGTGCCAAGTAGCATTTGTAAGCCAGTTAGTAAAATTTGGGTCCCATTAGGAGTGGGAACTATTTTATCCACATTACATATGGGGGAAGTGAGGCAGAAAGAGAGATTAAGATACTTGCCCAAGGTCGCACAGGAAGTCTGTGGCAGAACCAGGATATGAACATAGATTTCCTGAGCCTCCATTTGCTGCTTTACCCATGAGCTCTTCCTTCCTCCCTTGTTTGGGAGAAATGAGAAGTTTTCTTTAACATGAGAAATGTCCTGCAAGGACTCTATCTACAAGGTTCTTCTTTGTCCTTGGAGAAGACACTATGGGCAAGTGATGTTTTTGTTCATCTCTGCAAGTATTTGAGTGTTTGTACCGGAAGAAACCAGTCACCCATTCAGGTGTCTACACCTTTGTCTCTGGCACAGTGTTTTGCTGGTGCATGGAGGATGCTTTTAGTTTCCAGGGCTGTGCAATTTGGTGATTGTGAGCATGCCTATGAAGACCACAGACTCTGGGAGGCGTTTTTAACTTAGCCCACATATGGACATCTACACTGTGGATCTGGGCTGGCTGCCTGAGGGCCAGTAAAAGGAAAGTTAAGGTTAAGGCTAGGGACAACCAATTGTGAAATTTGTGAACATGTGAACATGCCTTTTGGCCACTTGGACCTAATATCAACTGTGGGAAATACAAAAAAGTCTTGTGATTTCACAGAAAAAATTGCTACTTGATCAGTGCATTTATTTCTTTCCGTATAAGTCAGAAGCCATATCTCTTTTCCCAGGTGTAAGTGGACAAGTGTCTTGCAGTCTGGACAACAGAGACTAGAAAACCTCATGCTGGATGAGCATCTTGTGTGTCAATAGATAGAAATGACAATCCAGCATCGTCTGATGGAAAACCCCATCTCCTCCACCAGAGTCATCCTGGGAAAAGGGAGCCAGAGACAACATATCAAGAGGTTGTGCTGGTTTGAGGGTAATTGGAATATTTTTATGAAAATCATTGTATTATGGGCTGTGAAAAGAAAGCAATGGTGATGTCTACTTCACTCATAGGCTTACTGAGATGTATAAGAACGAGAACACAAATATAGATAACACAGAGTCTCTTGTCTCCCTAGCTGCTGGTTTGGTCTTGGCCTCTCTGCTAACCTACCTAACCACTCTACCTCTAGTCCCTCTTGCCAATCCTCCAAAC
>VWYK01026549.1:6579-24653 GCA_013399775.1 Semnornis frantzii | reverse complement strand
CAGCCTGCCCAGGACCACAGCAAGCCTGATAGGGTCTGCTCTGTTTGCCACTGTGTTTGTTCCTCAGAAACCTCAACACCACCAACTTCTGCAGGCCAAAGGGTGCTGGAAAAGGCAAAAGTTACCTCCACAAACTGGAGCAGCTTCTCAGCAGCCACCTCGAAGGTCTTCCTGGCCGAGTCGGACTTGCGCAGCTGGCAGTCCAGCACTGTCACTCTCTTCCTCAGCTCCTGGAGGCTCTCCTGGCACAGAGGTTTGAAAGCCTTCATTAGAATCCTTTTCTCCCCTGGCTCACAGAGGTACAGCCTGTCAGCTGCTATAGATGTGTGCAGGGCAGTGTTGGGAGCATGGAGCAGTGATGCCCCACAGGGCACTGGGGGCAGGCTGCAGCAGAGGAGGTGCCAGAGGTACAGGAGGGAAAACTTTGCCACTGTGAGGGTGGCAGAGCCCTGGAGCAGGCTGCCCAGGGAGGCTGTGGGGTCTCCATCTCCTGTATCTGAAGAGGGATACAGGAAGGCTGAGGAGGGACTGTTGAGAAGGTCTTGCAATGCCAGGACAAGGGCAATGGGTTTGAACTGGCAGAGGGGAGATTGAAACTGGATGTGAGGAGGAAGTTGTTTGCAGTGAGGTGGTGAGACACTGGCACAGGTTGCCCAGGGAGGTTGTGGAGCACAGAATGGGATCTTTGATCACTTTAGGTGATTCTGTGTTCCACAACCTCCCTGCAGGTGTTCGAGGCCAGGCTGGATGAGGCTTTGGGTGACCTGTGCTAGTGGGAGGTGTCCCTGCCTATGGCAGGGGGTTGGAACTGGGTTATTTTTGAGGTCCTTTCCAACATAAACCATTTGATGACCCCAACCCCACCTGGATGTGTTCCTGTGTGACTTGCCCTGAGTGATCCTGCTCTAGCAGGGGGGTTGGACTCAAGGATTTCTTAAGGTCCCCTCCAACCCTGAACATTCTGAAACTTCAGGTAGTTTGAAGTGATTCATGAATGGATCAAACCCAGCAGCCTGGCAGTGACAGCATCTGTCAGCAGGGTGCCATAAAGAATAGGCAGGATGAGAACAGACTCAGTCCAGCCCTTTACATCTCTCCATCCTTTGGCCAACACAGTAATTATGGCACAATGTGGAGAAAATGACCCCCTGGGAGCTCTTTCCTGCACTTGTATAACCTATTGATTGGTGTGATGCATCCCTTTGTACTCTGCAAACAAGCCACAGAGAGTGGGAGCCTCACTAGAGCCAGTTCTGGAGGCTCCAGGCTGGGAGAGTTGGGGCTGTGCAGCCTGGAGAAGGCTCCAGGGAGACCTGGAGGGGCTACAGGAGAGCTGAGGAGGGGACTGCCAGGACAGGGGCAATGGCTTTGAGCTGGGAGACAGAGTGGAGGAGGAAATTCTTGAGAGTGAGGGTGGGCAGACACTGGCACAGGTTGCCCAGGGAGGTTGTGGAGCACAGAAGCACCCAATGTGATCTTTGATCACTTTGGGTGATCCTGTGCTCCACAGCCTCCCTGCAGGTCTTCTGTGCTCCACAGCCTCCCTGCAGGTCTTCTGTGCTCCACAGCCTCCCTGCAGGTCTTCTGTGCTCCACAGCCTCCCTGCAGGTCTTCTGTGCTCCACAGCCTCCCTGCAGGTCTTCTGTGCTCCGCAGCCTCCCTGCAGGTCTTCTGTGCTCCGCAGCCCCCTGGAGCTGCTCAAGCCCAGGCTGGATGAGCCCTTGAGCACCCTGTGCTGGCAGGAGGTGCCCCTGCCCATGGCATAGGGGTTGGCACCAGCTGATCTTCAAGGTCCCTTCCAACCCAACCCATTCTGTGCTTATTTGCCCACCAACCACAAAGCTGAAGGCCACTGTGACTCAGACCCCCCAAGACAGAGCCCTTGGAGCCTCTGCTCCGTGCCCAAGTCGCAGCTTTGACTCCTGCCCCACATCTGCCTGCAGCTCCTCTTTGTTGCAGCCCCAGGCTGTGTGGGTAAAGGAAGACTCACACTTCACGTTCCCCACTCCAGTTACTGAATAATACAAGACAAACAGTGACCTACTTTAGGAAGGCAGCTGAAAAGAGGACTGAAAACAAGGCAGACCCAGGGAGCCATGGAAACTCCGGCGCCTGCTCCGCTTACTTTGTTGTGCCCTGAGTGCTGGCACAGCTGAGCCTTCAGCTCGGCAATTTCGGCTTCCAGCAGCCCAATCACTTCTTCATAGTCCAGCTCCATGCCCCGAGCCTGCCTCTGGGCAGCTTCTGCCAGGTGGATTCTGCTCCTCAGGGCTCTTGCCTCCTCCACAGCCGCCTTGGCTTCCTGCGGGAGATAGGACTCCAGCTCCAGCTCCGAAGTGCCACAGGGGTGACCCTGTGCTACTCACAGGGAAATGCCAACTCCCCCTGCTGCAGGCACAGCACAGGGGCAGAGGGTTGCAGCTGGAAGAGGGCAGACTGAGACTGGAGAGGAGGAAGAATCACAGAGCCACAGCAACATGCAAGTTGACAAAGCCCCTCAGGAGCACCAAGCTCTAACCCTGCTCTGCAAGATTCACCTGAAACCTAAGGGCAGACTGAGACTGGAGAGGAGGAAGAATCACAGAGCCACAGCAACATGCAAGTTGACAAAGCCCCTCAGGAGCACCAAGCTCTAACCCTGCTCTGCAAGATTCACCTGAAACCTAAGGGCAGACTGAGACTGGAGAGGAGGAAGAATCACAGAGCCACAGCAACATGCAAGTTGACAAAGCCCCTCAGGAGCACCAAGCTCTAACCCTGCTCTGCAAGATTCACCTTAAACCATCTCCTTAAGCACCACATCCAAACCACTCTGAAACACAACCAGGGTGGGTGACTCAACTGCCTCCCTGGGCAGAAGCNGGGCAGACTGAGACTGGAGAGGAGGAAGAATCACAGAGCCACAGCAACATGCAAGTTGACAAAGCCCCTCAGGAGCACCAAGCTCTAACCCTGCTCTGCAAGATTCACCTTAAACCATCTCCTTAAGCACCACATCCAAACCACTCTGAAACACAACCAGGGTGGGTGACTCAACTGCCTCCCTGGGCAGAAGCTCTTGGCAGTGAAGGTGGTGAGACACTGGCACAGGTTGCCCAGGAAGGCTGTGGATGGCTCCCTCCCTGGAGGGGTTCAAGGCCAGGCTGGATGAGGCCTTGAGCATCCTGGGCTGGTGGGAGGTGTCCAGGAACTAGATGAATCACAGGGGCTGGAAGGGACCTCCAAAGCTCATCCAGTCCAGCCCCTGCCAGAGCAGCATCACCCAGAGCAGATCTCACAGGAACACATCCAGGTAGGGTTTGAATCTCTCCAGAGAGGGAGACTCCACAGCCCCCCTGGGCAGCCTGTTCCAGTGCTCTGTCACCCTCACAGGGAAAAAATGCCTTCAATTCCCTTCCAACCCAAACCATTCTGCCACTCTCTGGTTCAGCTGCTGATGTCCCAAGGCAGAACAGGGATTTAGAGAGTTTCCTAAAGGAATCAAACCACAATTCCTGTGATTTCTGTAACTCTCACTGAATGGAAGGCTGCAGAGCAGTGCACCTGATGCTGCCACTCTGCCCTTACAAGATGCTTTGTTTGCTGTTATGATCACTGCCTGAACTCCCTCTCGGCCCAGCTCCTGCTCAGCACACTGGCTCTGGGCAACCTGACCTGGTTGAGGATGCCCCTGCTGAGTGCAGGGGTTGGACTGGGTGAGCTTTGGAGGTCCCTTCCCACCCAGCCCATCCTGTGATTCCTATTTGTGTGGAGGAAATGTCACCTAACACTGGGCAGGAAGGCAGTGGAGCTGACCAAGTCAGGCTGGGTTGGTTCCTTTCTCAGCTTGGCAGCGTTGGCTCTGTGCAGTCAAGCCAGGTTCTAACTCCAGCTCCTCACCAGGTTTGCTTTCTGTAAGATGATCTCCCAGCCTCAGTTTCAGCTGACTTTTAACCTGCATGCTGTCAGTCTTAACAACAAATACCCATTTCAAGCCATAAGCAAACTAATCTCAATGACACACATATAGAGGACATCATCTTCCTCCCATGTACAATGGTTGTGCAATCCCAGCCCCGTCTGGAGCACTGCCAGGGACATTCTGCTCTCCCAGAAAATGAAGCATTAGGAGAAGCAATCACACATGTGGCAAACACCAAGATCATCCTGGGGACAGAGCACAGGGGAGTGCTATGGCTTGGAGGCCTCTGCTGGAGGGACACAACTGCTGGGATGCACCTACACAAGGTTCCATGTGGCAGCAGGTGACACTGTCATAGGATGGGAAGGTTGGAGGGGACCTTGAGGATCATCCAGTTCCAAGCCCCTGCCACAGGCAGGGATACCTCCCACTAGCACAGGGCACTCAAGGACTCATCCAGCCTGGTCTTGAACACCTCCAGGGAAGTTGTGGAGCACAGAAGACCTCCAGGGAGGTTGTGGAGCTCAGAGCTGCTGCCAGTGCCTGAAGGTATCCTGCAGAAAGGTTGCAGAGAGACTTTTGCTGAGGGGGTCTGAGACAGGTCAAAGGGGGAATAGTTTGGAGCTGAGGCAGAGCAGGGTGAGACTGGAGCTGAGGGAGAAGTTCTTCAGTACCAGGGTGGTGAGACTGGAAAGTGCTGTTCAGGGAGCCTGTGGCTGCCTCCTGCCTGGAGGTGCTCAAGGTCAGACTGGGTAAGGTTTTGAGCAGCTGAGTCTGGCTGACCTCCCAAGGCTGAGGATGGTGAGAGCCTGGCACAGGCTGCTCAGGGAGGCTGTGGTTGCCTCCTCTCTGGGGTTGTTCAAGGCCAGCTTGGATGAGTCCTTGAGTAGCTGAGTCTGGCTGAGAGGTGTCCCTGGGCATGGAGGGGAGCTTGGAGCAGAGGAGCTCTGAGGTTCCTTCCAGCCTGAGCCATTCTGTGACCCTGTGGTGACATCAAGCACCTGAAAACACAGCAAGTGGAAACAGAACTCAAGTTTCCATTAAAAACCTGCTTGTGCCTCCTAAAAGTGGCCAGGCAGTGCTGTCACTACACAGCACTTAGGATTTCTCTTGCCTCTCACTACATGGAGCCTCTCCAACTGCAGTTACTTACTAGGAAATGCTTTGTCCCCTGGAGGCTGGCCCAGCAAAGCTGCCCTTCAGCAGCACAGGGCAGTGCAGGGCAAAAAATAAAAGCCTGAGGACCTCGTGTGGCAGGAAAAGGACATTTCTGCCCTCAGTCCAGCAACATCTCCTGCTTCGAGCCCTTCCCAGTAACCGCAGCTGTGAGAATTCAACCCCACACACAATGCTGAGCGCCTGATGCCTGTTTGCATTTGCGTTTGGACTTCCAGCTTCAGCCTAGGCTCAGCCTGAACAGCCCAGCACGGAATATGGGAATGGGAGGTGCCCTGCTGGAACATCCTTCAGGTCCACTTTTCCCGAAACCAAAACAATCCCAGTCCCTGCCCTTCCCCAGGGCAGCATCACAGCATCAATGGAAAAAGCTTTCGAGCAGTTCAGAGATTCCCAGAATGGGCTGGGGTGGAAGGGAGCTCCAAGCTCATCCAGTGCCAACCTCCCTGCCATGGGCAGGGGCAGTTCCCCACCAGCCCAGGGTGCTCAAGGGCTCATCCAGCCTGGCCTTGAACACCTGCAGGGAGGTTGTGGAGCACAGAATCACCCAACGTGATCTTTGATCTTTGATCATGTTGGGTGATTCTGTGCCACACAACCTCCCTGGCAACCTGTGCCAGTCTCTCCCCACCTTCACTGCCAAGAATTTCTTCCCAACCCCCACTCTCAATCTGCCCTCCCCAAGCTCCCATCTATTGCCTCTCATCTCATCACTGCCAGCCCTTGCCAAGCTTGCCCACCTCTGCCCAGCTGGCAACATCTGCACTGAGCTTGCAAAGCCAAAGAGGGAAGAGAGCCTTGGGTTTGGGACTGAGACCTCAGGGCTCAGTTCCTGCCTCACCTGAGGGCTTCTCTGAGCCATCTGCATGCTACAAAACATGGGAGGATTTTTCTCCCCCTTTGAGTCAAGCTCTGGTGTTTGTGGTGCCTGCATTAGTGACAGATCCACTGAATGGCTTGGGTTGGAAGGGACCTCAAAGCTCATCCAGTGCCAACCCCATGCCATGGGCAGGGGACACCTCTCCCCAGCCTAACCTGGCCCTGAACACCTCCAGGGAGGGAGCATCCACAGCCTCCCCTGGCACCCTGTCCCAGTGTCTCCCACCCTCACTGGAGGGAATTTCTTCCTCATCTCTAGGCTCAATCTGCCTCTTTCCAGCCTCAAGCCATTCCCTTTCATCCTGCCACAGAAAGCTCTTACAAAAAGCCCCTTCCCAGCTTCATGTTGGCTCCTTTCAGGTTCTGTTCTGCTGAAGGCACAGTAGGGGCTAAGGAAGGTGCTGAACAACTCCATACACCTGAGCAAAACCACACAGCTGAAAGCACTGCACACTGCGCCTGGCACTGTGCCACCTGATGCAGCAGCCTGCAGGGAAGGTGTGCAGGACAGGAGGGTGCCCAGCTCCTGGGGAGAGGAGAGCTGAGGGGATGGTGCCCAGGAGGAAGAGGAAAGCCTGAGGGTTGGGCTCAGGGCTATAAATGAGATGAGACTGAGATGTCCCCTTCTAGGCAAGGGACACAGGGAGGCTGAATGTCCTGGGAAACTCTGCTTGCTGCTGGCATAACGCCAGGCAGAGGAGACAGAAACAGGACATTCCTCACACAGCACTCAGGCCTTTTCCCCCTGGTAAACACCAAGCAGAGCTGTCAGGTGCATCTCATTCTATGAGGCTATTTTTTCCATGCTTCACACTCTGCTGACACATAAAGCAGATGAGGACCTGCCTGCTGCTAACAACAGCAAAGCCACTCACAGCAGCTCAGACCAGAAAGCTGTCACTGACCTGCTCCAGGTTCTCACATGGCTCCCAGCTCAACTCAACAGCAGAGGAGGATTGGTGCTCTAAAAACAACTACAGATCAATGCTCTCCAGTTCTAATCAATCTCTTTTTAGCAACGAAAGGACCCGGAAGAATCCCAACAGAACCACCTTGTGCTGAAGTCAGTGGGGAGGCATTGTCTGTGTGAGTAGCAGGAGACAGAAGTGCTGCCTCTCCCTCTAACCACAGGAAAAAAAGGAGACTAATTCTATTTTTAAGAACCTTCAACATACTTGCTTGACTGCTTGCAGCTCCTCTCTGAGCTGTTCCTGTGAATTCACAGATTCAGACAATTTTTCCTGTTGAAAAATCAAACAAGCAAAAAAAAAAAGGAAATAATTAATAAATGGTCTGGAAAGAGTTGGTTTGTTTTTAAACACCTACACCCCAACCACACTGAGGGCTGCTTGCTCTCTGCCTTTTGAGTTGATTCACCCAAAAGTGCACAGAAAGTTCAACAGAAAGCCAACAGGTCACTGTCCACACTCAGGACAGAGATCAGGCTCCCAGGTGAGTTAAAAGCAAAGAAAAAAGGATCACCTTTAACTTGCTGATTTCTCTCAGAGCTTCGTCTCTTTCTCTCTTAAGTCTTTCCAAGTCTTCCTCCGATGAGCCACAGGTTGCNGCTCTGACCCAAGTTATCTTTGATGGATTGATTATTTGTTATTAAGAGTCATTAAGATTGGCAAAGACCTCCAAGATCATGGAGAAGATTCCTGTTTTAATTAGCACCCAACAGCTCTGTCAGCACAGCCAGAACACAGCACCTGCAGTCCCTACTTTCTTCAGTGCTTTCATCCATTATTTTCCTACCCCTTACTATTTCTTCAAGGCAGCTGCAGGACAAAGTGATTCTGAGGCTCAGAGCAGCTCATTCACTGCTCACCCCTCACCCAGGTAGCAGCAATCTGCCTCCCAGGAAGAAAGCTCAGAGCTGACTGCTGGCCACAGCATGATTACAGGAACTGCTCTCTACAAAGTAGGTTGCTTGAAACTAGGTTATCTTCAAGCACAGACCACATGGAGCTGCTCCAGACATCACCTGCCCAGGGTCTGGAGTAACCTTACACACACAGGCTCTGCAGTAACCTCCCCCCAGAGGTTCCACACTGCACACACACAGATCTCACCTGGGGGTCCAGCAGGCTGCCAGCTCCCTTGGCCCCAGAGGCCTCCTGGTGATCCTCTGCTGCATTCAGTTGCACAGGGAACAGACTCCTTGAAACGTCAACCAGACCTGGAGAGTCACAGAGTGGCAGGGTTTGGAAGGGGCCTCTGGAGGCACTGAGTGCAGCCCTCCTGCCAGGGCAGCTCACACAGGAACATGTCCAGATGAGGCTTGAAGGTCTCCAGAGACTCCACAGGCTCCCTGGGCAGCCTGCTCCAGACCCTCACCACCCTCCTACTGCAGGACTTCTTCCTAAGTCCAGCCTGACCCTGCTCTGCCTCAGCTCCAAACCATGCCTGAGAGGAAACCTGCACCCCTTACCCTTCACACAGGGGACAGCCTGGAGGGCAAAAGGAGATTCCAACCACCTCACAGCTCACTGCTGTCTTAAACCCTTGGTAGAGACCTGGCACTGTTGATCCTGTGGGCAGGTTTAAGATGCAAGCACCACAGCATCCTGAGGCACTATGGCTTGGGCTCTGAACATACCAAGAGAAGGAACAATTCTGCTATCCTAAGAGAAAAGAAGTGGAGCTACAAAGGTGGCTTTCTTTGGATGGAGGATCCAGGATCCCCCTGCTAAGCTACCTGAAAATCCCCTGGGGTTTGATGGTAAAGCACAAGAAATTCTTCCTCTTGTTGCTTGTATTTGATGCTGGTTTTCAGAGCAGAAGTGAGGCTGCCCTCAGGGCCAGCTGCAGACCTGCTCCTGTCTCACAGCTGCTGAGAAACACTCCTGAACTGTCAGGTGTCCCCTACCAGGCTTGGCAAAAGCAAAGGAGCAATTCCTTGCCAGCAGGATTAGGCTTAGCTGGGAGGAGATGACCCTCAATGGCATCCATGCAAACCTCTTTCCATGTGAAATGGTTGAGAAGCTTTTGCTTGTCACAACTGCAGCAGTCAAGCTGCTGGGCGGTGAGCTGCTTCAAGCATCCCCTTGAGCTCTCCCACACCACCAGGATCATAGAATGAGTCAGGTTGGAAGAGAGCTCCAAGCTCCCCCAGCCCAACCTAGCACCCAGCCCATGCCAATCGACCAGACCATGGCACTAAGTGCCCCAGCCAGGCTTGGTTTCAACACCTCCAGGGGTGAGCACTCCACCACCTCCCTGGGCAGCCCATTCCAATGCCAATCACTCTCTCTGCCAACAACTTCCTCCTCACATCCAGCCTGAACCTGCCCTGGCACAGTTTGAGGCTGTGTCCCCTCCTTCTGTCCCTGGGTGCCTGGCAGCAGAGCCCAACCCCAGCTGGCTACAATCTCCCTTCAGGGAGCTGCAGAGAGCAATGAGGTCTACCCTGAGCCTCCTCTCCTGCAGGCTGCACACCCCCAGCTCCCTCAGCCTCTCCTCACAGGGCTGTGCTCCAGGCCCCTCCCCAGCCTTGCTGCCCTTCTCTGGGCACCTCCCAGCACCTCAACATCTCTCTTGAATGGAGGGGCCCAGAACTGGACACAGCACTCAAGCTGTGGCCTGAGCAGTGCTGAGCACAGGGGCAGAAGAACCTCCCTGCTCCTGCTGCCCACACTGCTCCTGAGCCAGCCCAGGATGCCATTGGCTCTGCTGCCCACCTGGGCACACTGCTGCCTCATCTTCAGCTCCTCTCTCCCACCACCCCTAGGTCCCTCTCTGCCTGGCTGCTCTCAGCCACTCTGTCCCCAGCCTGGAGCACTGCTTGGGGTTGTTGTGGCCAAAGTGCAGAACCTGGCACTGACCCTTGTTCAGTCTCATCCCCTTGGCCTCTGCTCACCCATCCAGCCTGCCCAGGTCCCTCTGCAGAGCCTCCTGCCCTCCAACAGACCCACAGCTGCTCCTAGCTTGGTGTCACCTGCAAATGTACTGATGCTGGACTCAATCTCATGATCCAGATCATCAATAAAGAGATTGAACAGGATCCTACTGTCAAGGCAGAGATGCAGGAATCTGTGAGCACAAAAAGGCTCTTAATGAGGTTAAGTTTGTGCTTTCCTTTCCAGCCTCTTAGTTTCCAAACTCCAGGTTTATTTTTGAGCAAGAGAATAAAGGTTCTTGCCTCAAAGCATGGTTTCATTGGCAGCAGCAACCCAGGACTGACAGCAAACATATTAATGGTTATTATCTATCATTTCCATGTTCCCACAATTCATTCTTTTCCCCTGGTAATTAACAAATTATTAGCTCCAAAAGACACTGTTCCTTTAGAAGGGTTCTGAAGTTGCTGCCTTAGGGCTTGCTGCTGTTCATTTGTGGGTTGAATCCCAAGATAATTCAATGCCTGGAAGGAGAAAACTTATTTTGTTGGGGGAAAAAAAAGGAAAAAAGGGAAAAAAAGGAGAGAAAGGACTGGGGATAATGAGTGCAGGGACACAGGGGAGTAATTAAAGAGCCTCACTTCAAAGAGCCTTTGTGTCACAGTCCCCTCTCACTGACAACACTTTTATTCCAGAGACACTCTGTGACTTCTCCTCCTAATTGAGAGCTGCTCAGATGTTATTTAACCTTGAATACAGATGAGTGTAATAAGCAAACTCCTTTGTCCTTAGTAACTGCCTTAAAAATCCCCGGGAGCTGTTCAGATCCCCAGAAGAGTTAATCAGTAATTAGATGAACAAAACCAGCAATTTGCCCAACCTAGAGGCTGCAAAATTGGCTCTGCAGCCTCAAAGAGCTCCCCAAAGGGAGCATTTGGGGGGATCGTTTATACCTGAGAGCCTCTCAGCCTGGCAGTGTTCTCCAGGTGTTTCAGAGGCACTGAGAAGGGAGGAGAAAGGAGAACTCAGGTGATTGGAAGTCTTTACCCTCTCCAGCTTATCTGCCTTGAGGTGAGCAGTGCAGTTCCTCCCTTGTAGCTCAGAATCATCTTTCTGGCTGGGAGCAATAACTAAGAAGAAAAAAACCAAACCCCAAAGCAACTCCATCTAAGCAACATTCCTCTTGCAACCATTGCTCTGGAAAATCTGCTCTGGAGCTGTGCTCATCAGATGGATGTCAGCTAAATCCCCACTTGTCACAAATGCAGTTTCATGTTTAGATTGACTTTTTGCTTTCTTTTTTTCCCCCTTTCTTTCTAAAGGACATAATTGTACCAAACAGAAATTATGGGTATCAATCACTTCAGCTGCTGGGAGGTTTGTTGGGTTTGGTTTTTGGTTTTTTTCCTTTCATCCACATCAAAGAAAAGTGACAAGCAGCAAATTAGCAGAAAAGAAGCCAGGAATAACTTGGAGCAATCCATCAAGCATATGGCTCAGGCTGGTGGTGTTTTCTCCTCTCTGGGAGGCACAGAAGGGGAAACTCTTGTGAATGCAGAGAGAGGCCTTCAAGACACATCCTCATCAGCCTGCTCCCCAGAGTGGATCTGGGGACCTAGGGGAGGCTGTGGAAGGGGAGAGGATGAAGCTGCTGCCAGCTCAGGGCTGTCTGCAGCTGCCTTAGCCTGAACTCCCGCAGGCTCCTCAGTACTGATTCCTGGGGAGGAGCTCTTCTCCAAGTGGTGACCTTTCAGTGTCTTAAGAAAGATGGGGAGGGATTTTTTGGGATGTCAGGGAGGGATAGGACTGGGTGTGTGTGTGTGGAATAAAGCTGGAAATGGNAACACCTCCAGGGAGGTTGTGGAGCACAGAAGCACTGAACACCTCCAGGGAGGTTGTGGAGCACAGAAGCACCCAATGTGATCTTTGACCTTCGATCGCATTCGGTGCTTCTGTGCTCCACAACCTCCCTGGAGGTGTTCAAGACCAGGTTGGATGAAGCCTTGAGGCCCCTGGGGCTGGTGAGAGGTGCCCCTGCCCATGGCAGGGTCCTTTCCAATCCAATCCCTTCTAGGATTCTCTGAACCTCAAGAAATGCAGTCACAGCTTTGTCATGTCTCAGACACTTGTGGGTACCACACAGCAAGCAGCAACCTCTGGCAGCCTTTGCACACAGGCTGGAGGCCAAAGGAGCACTGAGCCCCAACTCCTGTGTGCAAATGCAACAAGCTCAGTGTCTCCTGCAGAAGCAAATGCATTCTGTGTTTGCATTCATTACAAGTCTAAGTGAGAGCTTCATTCAGTCCTTCATTAATGGGCTAGAGAGGGACTGAAAGCAAACCCAGGGCTCGGCGAGCAGAGGACCTTGCAGTCAGAGATTGTCTCTGAAGGAACAGAAGGGATCACACAGAACTCTTTTCACAGCAGATCTGTTTCCAAGTTCCAAGCCATTTACATTCTCTGCCTGTGCCAAAAAGCATAAACCAAAACATCTTGGAGAAAAACTCTCTGACACTAACACCTCTCAGATGCTATATTAAATGGTGCAGGCAGCAGGCTGGGAGCTCAGCTCAGTTGGCAACACTTCCCCCCCCCCCTCCAGCTCAGAGTGAAGTAGCCTCCTGGAGGAGTTTCTGCAAGAAGTTCTCCAAATTATGCTGATTTTTCTTACAGCACTGAAGAAAAAAGAGAAAATCACCCAAAGCCTAACAATGTAAGAGCTACTTTGACTTCCCAAGGTTCTCTTTGCAAGGTTAGCCTTGAAAGCAGGCAGCAAGGAGAAGTGGCAGCTTGGAGTGAGGACCTGTGATGAAAGAAGACTAAAATGAAAAATGACAAGGAACAGCACAAACTGGAGCTGGAAGTGCTTCTGCTTCCCTATTAGATATGGTAACCAGCAGGGGCCCTCTTGGGCTCTCGAGGCAACAATGAAACTCCTCTCTATGGCATTCCCTTAGCTTCTCAACATCAGAGAGTTATAGAATGGGAGGGGTGGCAAAGGATCTCTGAGGACAACCCCTCTGCCAGAGCAGGGGCACCCAGAGCAGGGCACACAGCAACACAACCTATTCAATCTCCTATAACCTGGACCAGGGGATTGAGTTCAGCATCAGCAAGTTTGCAGATGACACCAAGCTAGGAGTAGTTGTGGAGCTGTTGGAGGGCAGGAGGCTCTGCAGAGGGCCCTGGGCAGGCTGGGTGGGTAGGCAGAGGCCAAGGGGATGAGATTGAACAAGGGTCAGTGCCAGGTTCTACACTTTGGCCACAACAACCCCAAGCAGTGCTCCAGGCTGGGGACAGAGTGGCTGAGAGCAGCCAGGCAGAGAGGGACCTGGGGTGGTGGGNCTCATTGCTCTCTGCAGCTACCTGAAGGGAGATTGTAGCCAGCTGGGGTTGGGCTCTGCTGCCAGGCACCCAGGGACAGAACAAGAGGACAACAGCCTCAAACTGTGCCAGGGCAGGTTCAGGCTGGATGTGAGGAGGAAGCTGTTGCCAGAGAGAGTGATTGGCATTGGGATGGGCTGCCCAGGGAGGTGGTGGAGTGCCCATCCCTGGAGGTGTTGAAGCCAAGCCTGGCTGGGGCACTTAGTGCCATGGTCTGGGTGATTGGCTGGGGCTGGGTGCTAGGTTGGGCTGGGGGAGCTTGGAGCTCTCTTCCAACCTGACTCATTCTATGATTCTATGACATCCAGATGGGTCTTGAAGGTCTCCAGAGAGCTCCACAGCCTCTCTGGGCAGCCTGCTCCAGGGCTGCAGCATCCTCACACTGAAGAAGTTTTCCCTCACCTTGAGGTGAAGCCTCCTGGGCTCCAGTTTGTGTCCACTGCCCCTTGCCCACCAGCCCCTTCTTCCTGACAGCCACCCCTCAGACACTTAGAGACACTGAGATGCTCTCTCAGCCTCTTTTCCAGACTGCACAGCCCCAGGTAGCAGAAATACAACAGGAGGAAATTCTTCCCAGGGCTGCGTGGAGCTGCCTTAGCCTCAACTCCAGCAGGCTCCTCAGGAGTTTTTTCCCCTTGGGACAGAGTTACTGTCCAACAGCTGTTAGAAACTCCTTACAGTGAGGGTAGGCAGACACTGGCACAGTTTGCCCAGGGAGGTTGTGGAGCACAGAAGCACCCAATGTGATCAAAGATCGAAGATCATGTTGGGTGCTTCTGTGCTCCACAACCTCCCTGGAGCTGCTCAATGCCAGGCTGGATGAGCCCTGCCCATGGCACTGGATGAGTTTTCAGGTCCCTTCCAACCCAAGCTCTGCACTTTCACAAGCCCTGAGTGCTGTTTGCCAAACCCACACTCAGAGCTGAGCCCCAGGTGCCTGCTGCTGGCTTTGCCCCTTCCTAACCCTCAGCTATAAATGCACACTAAAGGTTGTGTTTGCTAAGAGCTGTGACAGAGGTCTCCTTGTGGTGTCTACCCTTCCAATATGCCACCCTGATTCAAAACAACCAACAGTGCAAGGGCTGCAGATCCACAGAATGGAATCAAAGCCAGAAAGCAGTTTCCATGGCAACCTAATCTTGATCTATATGTGAGGCTTCATTATCTGCTTGCTCCTGAGCCTGCTCTCACTGCTGCTGCACTGCCAGGGCTGTGCTCACTCTTCCTGTTTGCTTTCAGCTCTTTGAGACCATGGAAGTTAGATTGGGCAGCAGCTCCCAAACAAGCCTCTGAGCTTAGCCCTTCACTGGGCACCACACTGGGCAGCAGCTCCCAAACAAGCCTCTGAGCTTAGCCCTTCACTGGGCACCACACTGGGCAGCAGCTCCCAAACAAGCTCAGCCCTTCACTGGGCACCACAGGCAGTGCAATACTCCTCTTGAGCTCACTGTGCACCAGTTGCTGTGTGAGTGCAGAGCAGGAGGGGGGACATGGGATGAAGAGTTTACCTGCAGCAGGCACAGCAGCAGGGCTGCTGGCTCCAGAGGTGAGTGGAGATTGCTCCTCCAGCCTGACTCCAGCTTCCACCTGTGAAAGAAAACCAAAAGTCATGGAGCAACTTTTACAAAGGAGGACACAAACCACAGCAGAAACTGAGGTCAAAGGGAGGGAGAGAAAGAAAGGAAGACGCCAAAGGGAGAAATAGGACTGGAGAGGTCATAGAATGGAATTAGAGACTCAGCCAGGTTGGAAGAGAGCTCCAAGCTCCCCCAGCCCAACCTAGCACCCAGCCCCAGCCAATCACCCAGACCATGGCACTAAGTGCCCCAGCCAGGTTTGGCTTCAACACCTCCAGGGATGGGCACTCCACCACCTCCCTGGGCAGCCCATTCCAATGCCAATCACTCTCTCTGCCAACAACTTCCTCCTCACATCCAGCCTGAACCTGCCCTGGCACAGCTTGAGGCTGTGTCCTCTTGTTCTGTCCCTGGGTGCCTGGCAGCAGAGCCCAACCCCAGCTGGCTACAATCTCCCTTCAGGTAGCTGCAGAGAGCAATGAGCTCTGCCCTGAGCCTCCTCTCCTGCAGGCTGCACACCCCCAGCTCCCTCAGCCTCTCCTCACAGGGCTGTGCTCCAGGCCCCTCCCCAGCCTTGCTGCCCTTCTCTGGGCACCTTCCAGCACCTCAACATCTCTCTTGAATGGAGGGGCCCAGAACTGGACACAGCACTCAAGGTGTGGCCTGAGCAGTGCTGAGCACAGGGGCAGAAGAAACTCCCTGCTCCTACTGCCCACACTGCTCCTGAGCCAGCCCAGGATGCCATTGGCTCTGCTGCCCACCTGGGCACACTGCTGCCTCATCTTCAGCTCCTCTCTCCCAGCACCCCCAGGTCCCTCTCTGCCTGGCTGCTCTCAGCCACTCTGTCCCCAGCCTGGAGCACTGCTTGGGGTTGTTGTGGCCAAAGTGCAGAACCTGGCACTGACCCTTGTTCAATCTCATCCCATTGGCCTCTGCCCACCCACCCAGCCTGCCCAGGGCCCTCTGCAGATAAAAACAACCCTAGGAGAAGATACAAGGAGGTGGTGGTGAGAAGGAATTCCATCTGGAAAACCTAGATCAGGGCCTTAGGCTTTGAATATCTGCACAGATTGAGACAGCAGAGTCACCCCAGGCAACCTACATGTAATAGGAAAGAAAAATGGGCAAGGGTTTTAAGTACAGACATAAGAAGGACCAAGAATGATCTGTTCTGGCTTGGTGCTGCACATGGAATGTTTCATTATTCCTTGTTCAACAAGAGTTTATCTGATTTTAAAAGTGTGATAAACTGTAAATGTTTTTTAAAAGTGAAGCACCAGAGGGGGGTTAGAATCTTCTTCCCCAGGGGCAACATCACCTCCTGACACCAAGGGTGAGCAGCAGGAATCAAATCAGCTGCTCCTTAGCTGAAAGAATTCTTCCAGACCTCTTGATTTAAAAGGAAAAATCTCAGCAGAGAATCCCAGAACGGCTCAGGTTGGAAGGGAGCTCAGAGCTCCTCTGCTCCAACCTCCTTCCCCACCATGCCCAGGGACCCCTCTCAGCCAGACTCAGCTGCTTTGGTCTCATCCAGCCTGGCCTTGAGCACCCCGAGGGAGGAGGCAGCCACAGCCTCCCTGGGCAGCCTGTGCCAGAGTGCTCAGTGTGGCTTACTCTGCTTTTTTTTCCTGTAAAGGTGTTGAAATTAAAAAGAATTAATATTGTGCAGGAAGAGAGAGCCAGCTATGTCCCTGCTGAATGGGAATGGAATTGAAACAGCCCTGTGCTGGGATTCCACCAGAGTTAGGCAAATGTCTGCAGCTACTGAGGGGACACTGTGGAGAGGACACTGTGGAGAGGCTGGGGCTGGGCTCTGCTCACAGGGAATTGGAGACAGAATGAGGGGGAATGGCCTCAGGCTGGGGCTGGGGAGGTTTAGATTGGACATTAGGGAAAAGTTTTTCCTGGAGAGAGTGGTCAGGGACTGGAATGAGCTGCCCAGGGAGGTGGTGCAGTCCCCAAGCCTGGCTGTGTTTCAGGTGGTTTGGATGTGGTGCTTGGGGCTATGGTTTAAGGTGAATCTTGCAGAGCAGGGCTCTGGGCTGGGCTCTGGGCTCCTGAGGGGCTGTGCCAGGCTGCATGTGGCTGTGGTTCTGTTTGCTCACTTTAAGAGGTGTGGAATACTCACAGCTTTGGGAGTGAAGGGTGGAAGAAGCTTCCCATGAGGAGATGCAAGAGGCCCAAGTGCTGCAGGCTGCTGCTCCCCAGGTGCCACAGCAGAGGTGAGGAGGTTGGAAGGATGCTGCAGGCTCTCTGGGCAGCTGGCAGTGATCTTTTGCCTAATGAAAGCTATCTCCCAGAAACCTTCCAGCCTGCAATTACAAGTAGAGAACTTTCAGCACACTGCAGTGCTTAGGACATTCTTTGTCACCCTTGCAAAAGTGCCACTTCTCCAGGGGGCACAGGCTGCTCAAGACCTCCTCCAGCCTGGCCTTGAACACCTCCAGGGAGGAGCAGCCACGGCCACCCTGGGCAACCTGTGCCAGGCTCTCCCCAGCCTCACTCTAAAGAGTTTCTTCCGATTCTCCAGTCTCAGTCTCCCCTCTCCCAGCCCACAGCCATTCCCTCTCATCCTGTCACTCAAGCCCTTGTCCAAAGTCCCTCCCCAGCTCTCCTGGAGCCCCTTCAGGCACTGCCAGGCTGCTCCAAGGTCTCCCTGCAGCCTTTCCTTCTCTAGGCTGCACAGCCCCAGCTCTCCCAGCCTGGCCCCACAGCAGAGCTTCTCCATCCCTCTGAGCATCCCTGAGGCCAACTGATTTCCCCTAAGTACAGGACATTTCACACCAATCTGGTCAGAACTATCCTACAAGAAACCATCTGGGAGGGTTTGCTGTTTGCAGGAGCAGAGACCTCATCTTGGTCCTGTTGATGATACTTTTTGCCTCTTCATAGGACACCCCAATCATTGACTCCTTGTTGATGGACACAAGTTGATCTCCAGGCTGCAGTCTTCCATCCTAACACCACAAAGGAGAAAGCCAAAGCCACACATTTCAGATGGGCTGCTGACACCACAGAGAAAGCTGCAGCACCACAGAGCAGAGGCTCCCAGAGCACCTCTGCATTCTGCCTGACAGCCCCCCAGGAACAAAGAGCAGCTCTTGGAAGCAGCATGGCAGCAGGCAGCACCAAAGCCCTGCCAGGTCTCTGATGTGTGAAGAAATTGGGACCCAGGTACAGAATCCTGGGAGAAAACCCAAACAAAGCACAGGGATTCAATGGAATCCCAGAGTGGCTCAGGCTGGAAGGGAGCTCAGAGCTCCTCTGCTCCAAGCTCCCCTCCATGCCCAGGGACACCTCTCAGCCAGGCTCAGCTGC
>VWYK01026548.1:275-25423 GCA_013399775.1 Semnornis frantzii | reverse complement strand
GCCTCAAACCAGCACAATTAGCTACTTAATAATCCCAGGTCTAACTGATTCTTGAGTGCCAGATGCAGACATATATGGGGAAGGGAAAGACTTGGCTGCAGGATGTCATCCTCTTTCTCCTTTGTCCTGCACCAGAGACAGGAAGGGCAGACCCTAGAAAGGGAAGCAGACGTGTGTCATTCACATGCAGACATACAGCTTAACATAATATCTAGGTGCAGCACAAATGAACTGCAACATTGTTTTCTGCAGGCAATAAATGTCCTTCCTCTGCTCAAGCCGTGCTACTCTTAAAGATTGCAGCAATTTTATCAAACGGGAAAATTACAAACCAGCCTCTGCAAGAAAAGGGGAAGATGAAGAACTAGTCAGGAGTTAAGTCACAGTGAAATCTTATGGATCACAGAACCATATAAAAATAGTGGTAATAAGGAACCTCTGGGGATCATCTAGTCTACAGCTCTGCTAAAGCAGGTTTGCCTAGACTGGGTGGCACAGGAACACGCCCATGTGGGTTTTGAAAGTCTCCAGAGAAGATAACTCTGCAACGTCTGTGGGCAGCCCCTAACATGGACATGCAGAGACTAAGACATCAGGACGGCAGTACTTGTGAGAACTGTTGCCTTGTAGTTAGTGTTTCAGAGACAAATAGCTGAGCAAAACTCTTAACAGCTGCTACCTACTCACTGGGTTTTGAGACATTCACTAGCTCTGCAGCACTTAGACTGGGAAAAAAACAAAGTGACGTTTGTGATATCACAAGGTAGAACCCAGACTTTTTAGAATAGAAAGCCTAAAAATGACACTCTTTTTAAGTATGTTAGAAATAGAGATCTGTTTTAGAAGAGACGTGAAGTTATCAGTGCAAATTAATAGCAGCAGATGGGGGGTGAAATTACTGCCTCACAGCTGAAGACATGAGACAGAATGAAAGCAGTAGACTGTAAAAAGGGTATCACCAGAAATTATGAGATCCCACTGTGAGGTGGGATTTGTGAACACCACACTCATGTTTGCAAGCAGTTGCTCAGATAAATGGTTTTATGGGAGAGAAAGGCAAAAAGTCACAGCCATTTTGAAAATCGTGTCTCACAGTTCACTGCTTTGCTCAGGACAAGCTGTTCAGCAGCAGAAGATACAATTAAATATCAGAGAGCTTTGTCTCCTGGGATGGTACACAGTGACCAGAGCAAGGTATCTCACAAGAGCACTCAAACAAATATGGCTATGTATTGGGTTTGTGTGGCAAAATTTTGGTAGCAGGGACTGCTACATTGGCAGTTTCATGTGGGAAGTTACTAGAAGCTTCCCCTGTGCCTGACAAATCCAATGCCAGCTGGCTCCAAGATGGACAACTGCTGGGCAAGGCCAAGCCAATTAGCAACAGTGGAAGACCTCTGCTACCACCTTAAATAACATATTTTAAAAGGGGGGACCAGGGGGAAAAACCCCTGCACAACTGCAGCTGGAGCAAGGATTGAGAATACATGAGAAAAACATCTCTGAGACACCAAGGTCAATGAAGTAGGAGTTGTCAGAGGTGTTCCAGGTGCCAGTACAGAGATTCCCATGCAGCCTGTGGTGAGAACCATGATGAGGTATGCTGTCCCCTTTCAGCCCATGGATGTTAATGATGGCAGAGATACACATCTGCAGCCTGTGGAGTACCCCACACCAGAGCAGGTGAATGCCCAAGAGACTGTCACCTCACAGGAACCCTGCACTGGAACAGGCACCTGGTAGGAGATGTGTGCCTATGCAAAGAAAAGCTTACACTGGAGCAGTTTTTCTGGCAGAACTTGCTTATGACCCCATGGGGGATCCATGATGGAGCAGTCTATTCCTAAAGGATTATAGGTACCTTGTGGAAGGGACCAACAATGGAGCTATTTGTGAAGAACTGTAACTACAGGAATGACTCAGATTGGAGAAATTCGTGGAGATCTCTCTCCTGTGGGAGGAAACTCACACTGTGGCAGGAAAAAAGTGTGAGGAGTCCTCCACCTGAGGAGGAAGGAGTGGCACAGGTCATTTGATGAACTGATCATAGTCCTCATTCCCAATAAACCTGCACTGCTTAGGGGAAGGAGGTAGAGAACTCAGGAGTAAAGCTGAGGCCAGGAAGAAGGAAGAGGTGGGGAGAAGGTGTACTGAGATTTAAGGATATAGTTCTCATTATCCTGTTCTGATTCGATTAGTAATAAATGAAACTAATTTCCCCAAGTCGAGTCTGGTTTTTGCCCATGATGGTAATTGGAAAGTGATCTTCCTGTCCTTATTTCAAACTACTTTTTCTCCCCCACCCAGCTGAGGAAGGAAAGTGATAGAGCTGTTTTGGTGGGCACTTGGCATCCAGCCAGGGTCAGCCCACCCTGGGTTGTTGAGTTAGTGTTGAGACAGCACTAACTGGGTTGGCTGCCAGAGCAGCAGGTAGCTTTGTCAGAAAAATTCCAGGTTTAAGGGTGTTGTTAGTGAAAAATGACAGTTGTTACATTAAAAAAAGAATTCTTTGATATAGACAGTTCTCAAAATATTTCAGCTATTTTTCACTTGGGTAGGAAAAATGTTTCTATCTCATCCTCACTTTCAGTGGGTAAAGAATAAAAAAACACTTTTGCTGATTATATATAGGGCAAGATAAAAATAATGAAACATTACAGAAAAATGCTCATATACCAAATTCTCAGCATAAACAGGACACCAAGAAAAACCAAGTAAGAACATTTCTGCAGTCTTTTAGACTAGCACCTGAACTAGTGTGTCTTGATGCATAAAGGCCTATATATGTGTGCCAGAAACACTTGTGCAGACTATTAGCCACAGAATGGCCAAAATCCTGGCATAAGTGGGTCCTACCAGCCAGAGATAGCCCTTCTCCAGCTGACATACCATGCCATATAAGACATCCTACAGTGCTCAAATAACCAGAATGATAGACACAAGAACAGGAAGTTATTTCAGTGACAGGATGCTTCCTACTTCAATTGAGTATTTAGTCCCAGATGGAGTAAATAACTACAGCACCAATGCAACCAGAAAAACAAACCTGATCAGCACTGTGTAGAGACCATAACAATTGACTTAAACCCACACTTTATCATAAAGATCTTTTTGGCAGTAATTAAGCACTTCTAAGCTCCGCGGAGTGAGTAACATGGGATCCTGTTCAAAAAGCAAATATCTTAAGTGCAAACATTTTAATAATGCATAGCTGCATTGTGCAGAAGACAAGCTGTGGAGCTGCTCCTCCTTTCCAAGGGAAGTGTAGCATGCAAATAGAGTGAGGCTTAGAAAGTGCTGAATGCAATTCCTCATGTGTCCTAATGAAACTGCATGGGTTGCACTCATGGTCTTCTGCACACCATAAAGAATCAACAGCTCAACCTCAGCCTAAACCTCAGGGTTAGTAATAAGTTAATTCACTGACTGAGAAACTAGGTGAAAAGTTACATACTTACAAACATCCAACAGTTTATACAAGGCAGGAACATGGCCATTCTATGAAACATTTAATCGGTTGAGTATAATAAGAATTTTGATATGAATCATCATACGTCTAAAGGAGAACTTGGTCAGGTTCTCTCTCCAAAATGACAAAGCAGAACTGACTCACTTCACTGAATCTTAAAGTCTAAAGCAGGGACAAGGCTGAGAAAAGTGGCTCATCAGCAGTCACGCAGCTGAGGTAGTCTTAAGGTATGACGCAGCTGGAGAAGCAAGAGAACAATTTGCAGCAGATTAGTTATACAGTGAAATTCCCATAGTTTTTCTGTGTTTTGGGAATGGTCACCACAAATTTTTCTTTACTTCATCTGAAATAATTTTTTTTTTCATCTGAAATAGCTTGATTAATCTTTTCTCAGAAAATAATTTCTAGATATTCAGACTGCTCGTTGCACACATTCAAAACTCCATCTCTGCCACATTCCTTCCCTTTTGTACAGAGGGCTTTCTGCTCCCCTACTGAGCGTGCAAGGGCTCCTCGTTAAGGGAGAGAGAAAAGCTTGTGTTTCAAATTCAGGATTTGCTCTTTATGATATTCTTAATTGAACATTTCCAAAACTGATGTTTTGGCAAACATCAGGTCTAGTAACTTTGTCCACAAGATTTTTTTTATAGGAATCTTAGCAGAGGTTTGTGGATAGTGCTTTTGAAGTGCTAGGAGGATGCTATTAAAAATACCTAATTGGATATACATTGGTCACGTTCACCACTGCAGAAGCAGCAACTGTCACTAGAAACTATCACAAGAGATGCAGCCTGCAGAGAATCACATTGAGCAAAGAATATCTAGGACACTGATTTGACTTGTCTGGATTACAACATTGCTCATAGATGCTGTAACACTGTTAAAAGACCTCCTAAAGGAAGGTAGCAGGCTATTCAGGCCTGCCACTAGTGAGAGGACCAAAGAGCTGTTGTGGAAAGGCTAATACAGTATGATATAATTAGATAAAAATTTTAAAGCAAGTTACTGTGAATGCTGTAACAGGAACATTTCACCTGAATTTTAGAAAATCCCTTTCTGTGCTGCCTTTTGTTGTAATACAGGGAAAAGCTGTGAAGCTGGCTTTGAAACAGTGTCATTTTCACAAGCTCACCAGCCAGTGGTCACTCTGAGGTGGGAAATAGCATGTAAGATACATGAGATTAAGAAGTGTCTATCTCAAGCCACGGGTGGATTGCTTTGTGCTGAGCTAGAGATGTGTGATCCACTGTTCGGCATTGAACAGCAATGCAATAGCAGTGCCAAGACCTGTCTCCCTTTGCAGAAAGAGATGTATGTATGAAGACTCGTAAGGGTCAGCAGAGACATGGCATTTGAGCAAATTATACACACTGCAACACTGCCAAAAACCAATGGGCCAAAAGGAGATGTCCAGTTGTAACTGCAGACGTCATGGGAGATTAAGCCATTCACTTGCACCGTGAGTCAAGAAGTTCCATTTCTAGGCTAGGTCAGATGACAGTTTATTTGGCCATTACTGCAAACATCTCTTGACTTTTCTGGAAGTTTTCTGCCTAGATCTCATAAAGAAGCAAAGGACAAGGACCATTTTTATGGGAAGCACATTGTAAAACCGTGTGAAGAATTAGCTTTATAGAGGTTAACAATAAACTAAGGAAACCAATTGTTTAATGTTGAGGTTCTGTGGTACCCAATAAACAAGGCAAACTGAAGAAAAATGTTGCTGATATTAGTTGTCACTGTGAAACCCAATGTTGCCAGTTTTGCACATGTAAACATGCAAATATTTGTTCTAGTAGATACAGTTATTATTATTTGCGATTAATTAGATTTTTCAGTAAACTGCCAGTAAAGTTTATTCATTTATGCTGCTGAATGCTGTGTTCTGCTGAATGATCTTCCTGGCATAGATATTAACTACTTGCTTAACAAATCAGACCAGAAAAGAATATTGTTTAATCTAGGCTGCTGAAGTGAATTTATTTCAGAGTCCAACCGTCTCTCTGTCTCTGTACAAATCTCTCCACTACTGTTTAAACTTCTTAGTATTTCACACAAAAGGACATTTTAATGATACAGTACAAACCGAAAGCTCAGAATATGAAATATTGGGGGGATTCAGTATTTCAAATAATAAATGTTTTCCATTTGTTACCTATTCCAACGCCACAGAGAACATTCTGCCCTCCACAAGCAACATAAC
The DNA here is from genome assembly GCA_013399775.1 of Semnornis frantzii. Lineage (NCBI taxonomy): Eukaryota > Metazoa > Chordata > Aves > Piciformes > Ramphastidae > Semnornis > Semnornis frantzii. Next base: position 19,751 of record VWYK01026548.1, on the reverse strand, counting down.
CTATTGCATTTATTTTAATAGCTGGTTAAAAAGTATGGACAGAGAATGTATGACAAGGCAGTCAGATCCCTAGGCAGTGGAAGTGGACATTTGATTTACTAGCGGAAGGAAAAGGAATACTTTTTTGTTAAGGCCTTGAAAAGGATAAGAGTAATTTTTAGAAATAAATGCTTGCACTGTTTTCATCTTCTGTGAAGCTTCCATTTATGTAAGAAATGAAGAGTTTTAATCCTCTTAGTAAGCTTTTTGATCACCATTTGATGAGTTTATAAAGTCAATCTATTGCACATTTGTAATGATATGTCAAAGTTTTTTCTGTTTCTGTGCTTACTTGTGCCTATCTCTTTTCCAGGCATGCCAAAGAGTCTATGGTGATGAATGACCATCACCTTGTTTGGTCCATCTGTTGTTTGGTCCAATCCCCCCCTTAATATGTTTAGAGTGATTATGGATTTTGGAGCCAGAAAATACTGATATACAATCAGAACTGGAGAAAGAATGGTGCGATTTTGGTTTTCTGCTTGTGCTTTGGAGATGTTACAAAAGTTTCAGTAGGCTCAAAACTTTGACAACAGAAATGCAGTGAAAATGGGAACTGTTTACATTTTTGAATGAAATGAAGCAGATGAAGACTCAGCTTCCCATGGCTGAGCCTTTTCTGGAGATGTAGCAGATGTCTGGGATAATACAGAAGGTGTGGAAGTCTTTAAGGCAGGTTCCTATCTCTTCTGGAAATGGCATGAAACATGTATCATCTGGAATAACGAATGCTGTGTCATGTTTCAGAAAGGAGCATCTTTTTTTTAAAAGAAACTGAAGAAATCATGTCTTTGTAGTGGTGTCCTATTGAATTCTGTGCTACACTTGTGTCACAGCATACCTTTGTAACTGATCCTTTATGGTGCCTTCTAGGCACCTGCTCAAGTCATAGGCTCTCGTAGGACATCCACCACAACACGTGGAAAAGCTTAACACAGCTCTCCTTTCCGTTGCTTATCTCACACCTCGTGCCAATCCTGTTTGTGGCCTCAGGGTGGCTAATAAGGAGGACAAGCTGATAGGCACTCCTATTCCTTAGTGGCCTGGATGGGGCCAACAACAGTCTGAGGCTACATATCAGTCAGAGAAGATTGTCAAGGCACTTGGTGGAAGTGGTTTTGGGGATCTCTTCTAATCTCTCTGATTTCAAAGCTAGATATATCTATTTAGCTTTGAAACCGATCATGTTTATAGATCACCTTTACACTGAGAGTGCATAGCAACTGAAGATCAGAGGACAGGTATCCTCTTCTATTCCTGAGTCTCTACAAGCAGTTGTTCATGCCATGAACTTCTGGCAATTTGCCCACAAGACCTTTGGTGTGTGACTAATACCACTCCTCAGAGGTTATGGACTTGACAGTCAGAAGAGCAAAGGCAGTAAATTCTAGTGGTCAACCCTCTACACCAAGGTAGGAGCAAGAGGAGGGTATATGTCACAAGTCATAGTTTTTCCTCTTAAATGGCTATAAGTGACACTGGTTTGGGATTTCATTAGCCAGGGACCCCTAAGGGCTCTGTTAACAGCTTCATGTGCTGACTTTGGAGGCAAACTGCTTTGACATCTTCAGCTCTTGCCATTATTACATCTGCTAACAAAGGGCAAGTGCTAATCATCAGGGGAATGAAGGAGCCTTCTCAATAGCCCAAATGTGGCAAAAGCCTTACCTAGTCAAGCTTCGCTGGCTCAATTACACTAATCTGTCCTGACCCAATGCTCCCAGAGCTGCAGTTCAGTGTGTTTATTAATTCTTGAAATGAGCTTTCACATGAATTTTATTGTTGTGCTGAAACACAATGAGGTGAAGGTATGTGGCTTCTATTCACTTCTCCATGTCTGCACCATAAACCCTAGCATTTGCTGTCTGTATTATTTGTGAGCTTGTATTAGTGCTTAGCTTAAGGCCTGCTGAAATCTCCTGGAAATGCAGTAGCCTAATTAAGCTTTGGGGTAGATTTGTTAATTCTTCTTCCCATTGTAAGTCAGAGGAGGTTCAAAGAAACAAGGCTTACAGAAGAACAAGAATTCTGAAAAAAAATCACTAATCTCAGATATATAAAATAACTGGGAGAAATTTCCTAGTGGATGATCACTTCTAACTTTAATCAACTCCTATATGAAGACCGATAGGTTGATCTATTGTTTTCCATCTCAGGGAATTTTACATATTCCTCAGAAGGAGATGACACAGATTATTATGGAGGCATGTGACCAGATTCATATTGTGATACGGCATCGGAAATCCCATATTTCTGTAGCAGAGAAATTTATTTTTTTAAAATATTTTTCTATTGATAAGCAAGGGGAATAACTTTTTTAAAAGAATTATTAAATATGAACAAATATTGATATATATAATTAGACAAGGTAGTCAAGATGAACTACTATGACATTAGCCTTATGAGATAAAACTTGCTACTGCTGGATCCCTACAGAAGCCTTCATTGCTTCACTAGAATTAAGATGAAATTCTCTGAGAAAAATTCTGCAGTAGATTTTTTCTAACCTTATCCTGTCAGGAAGAAAGGTCTTTATAGTGTTTCATTAAAGAGAATGACCTGTTCTAAGCTCTTAGGCTAAGTCCTGAGAAGAGACAGATTTAAATCCTTCCCTCAATGAACTCAGTAACAGTTTAGCTCAGCCAGCCCAAGGCGCTTTACTGCTTTCCAGTGGTCATGAAAAAGATGTGTGCAGAGCCCTTCCTCACAAGCTGCTGTTTCTTTCTTAAACACAGAATTAATATAAAATTAATTTTCCACATTGTCCTGTTTCATTTACAGCTGCCATTATTGCCATAGGTCAGGGCAAAGTTTTAAATCACAACCTGTATTTTCAGGTTGCCTGAAATTCAGATTGAAGCTAGATTTGCCTCACAGACCTCTGCCAGAGGTCTACTGGGCACTGATGATGCTTCATGCTCATCTAGAGCCTGCCTGAAGTTCCGGAGAGTGATTACCCTCCATGTCTATTGAAATCTGAAGAAATAATTAGTCTTTTCTGTGACTCTGCTATTCTGCATTACACAACCTGGATTCAAGGCAGTGTCATAGTGAGGAATGGGAAATGCAGGGAAAAGGGATGAAAATGAATAATCTGTCAGCTTCTTATGGTGTCTCTCTTCACTTGGGGTCTGGACGAAAGCAGCAGCACTTCTCTAGCATCTGCACGGCTCCATCTGCCTGAGTGGAAGGAGGCTGTCAGGCTTGATCACTCTCCTTGTCAACTCCCTGCACCAGGGACATGTGCTTGGGTTTGGTTCCTACAGGGCTCCAGCTCTGGATTCTGCTGCAGACTGCACATGTTGCAGCAGCCGACAGCAAATCCCTGAGGCAGAGGGCTCCATTGCATCAAGTATTAAAATGAATATTGCAGCATGATGCCCTCCCTGCTTTACTCCTGACCAAATTTAACACCCAGGAAACCTCCTTCACTGCAGCCTTGGAAGCACCATTTGCAGAAGAGCCAATCACTGCAGAGATTGCAGTGCCCCCAGGTTTCCTGGAATCAGGAGATGTTACAGAGGTCAAGGAAGTCACAACTGGGGAAGAAGGATGTCTGGTCCTGCTGTGAGTGGTGGGAGAGAGGGAAAGGCATCCCACTGCTGATGGGGCTGTTCTGGAACAGAAATGCCTAGTGAAGACAGGCTTATGCAAGGTTTGCAACACATGCCTCTAAGAAGGAGAGTGCTCTTTTTTCTCTGGCAGTCACCCAGGCCCAAAGTGTAACAAACCTTCAAAACTAAGTACTTTAGTTATAAAATAGAGCATGCCACTCCCACAAAATCCTTAAATAAATCTCTTGCTCCTATTCTTTTCAGCTCAAGGTCATCTGGAACTGCAGCTTTTTCACTAGCAATCAATATTTTGCCACATGAGGGAGGAGATCATAGATCCTGACAGTTGTGACCAGAGACATGTCTGGGCTAACCTGGGGCATTTCACACAATGCTGGCTGTCAGTCACAGGGCTCTGTGCTTACAAGGACTGAGATACCGTGAATGTGTACTGTTAAGGGCTCTCTTAAGCCCTTAACTGATTTGAGTGACATAAATACTCCTTTTTCCTCAACAGCATTGCTGGGTTTTTTTCATTTGCTTGACCAAGGGGCTACCAGATGGGTTCAGACTATAAGTCCTTGAGATGTGATCTTTAGATGCATTTTCAAAGCCTAAGAGGGTAACTTCATGTAAGTCTGTGGTCTTCAATTTGCCCTTGGGTTAAGTGCGAGGGCAGCAGCTGCACTACAAGATCTCTTGCACTGCATGGATTTTCTGCTGTATGTGTTGTTGGGGTTTTACGAAGGAAGGAGCCAACTCTCTCTTTTTATTCACTTATTGAGAAAAAAAATGCCAGCACTGTGAAAGCAGTTCAGTCTGAAATACCTGAACTGGGCAATGGTGCTCACAGAAAACAAATTCTGTATCAGACATGGAGTTATTCCCACATTATTCTCAAGTCAAGAATGAAGACTCTGGTTCTTCACCCAGGAATTTAGACTACATAAAATGCAGAAGAAAACAAGGATTGCTTTAGATTTAAATTGGATTACATTCAGGTGAAGTTCATGCCCCATCCTGCTGTCTTTACTTACAGGAGTAGTAATTACATAGCAAAGTAAGTCAATGTTCTTGATCAGAACTTACTTTACCAGAAAATTACTTCATTAGCAAGTATTGTTCTTGTCTTCAAAATATTCCCATTTCTAGAAATACTCAAACATAGGATCTCCCATTTGCAGAAAGGACAGAAGTGAAGAAAGAACTCTCCAAACCAAAGCCGTCTGAAAAAATAAAGAGGTTTTGGCTGGCATTGAAAGAATAGAGCGTTTCTACCCAGACCTGAAAAGATGGCTCGCTACTGAGAGGTCTCAGAGAAAAGATACATTTGCTGTTTCCTGAACAGCTCCAGCAAAACCCTTTGATGCACCATCTGCTTGAGATACCTAGCCCTGAACACTGGCTGTTTGGCCACTTAAAACTGTAAAAGCCCTTGGTGGTTTAAAGCTTTCCTTATTTTATGATTTCATAGGCTTCCAAGTTTACCAGCTTCTAACTCTGCTTTTGAGGATATTACCAGAAACTACCTAGCACTACTGAACGTGCCTTTTAGGCGGATGTCTGCTGACAGCCCCCTTATTCAGGCATTTCACTTGTGCCGTAGTCTGTGCTGGGACAGATGTTCCCATCTTTATGAAGGGTACACCCCCAGTTCAGTCTTGTCAAGGACTTTGCCCTGTGGACCTTGTCATGCTGTAGCTTTGTAAGCAATGGTTCCTCTTGCTTTTGGTCTGCTGGAGGCTGATTCTGGGTGAGTCATCCCTGAGATACTCTGGAGGCAGCACTGCTGATAGTCACTTGACCTTGGGACGAGATGTGCTCTCATGCAAAGGACTGAAAAAGCAGATTGTGTCACCTGAAACCCAGAGTTCCTCTGGATTTATGCTCAGGTGAATGAATGCAGATGTGCCTAAATAAGTAAGAGTCTTATGAAGGTAGAGGTTGGAAGGCCAATCTCCTTTTTCTGATGTAAACCCTGTAAGGGTTTAATGTTTAGAAGAATTAAATTAGCCGTTGCTATTCATCAGCTGCAAGGAATATTTTATTCCTTCATTTTGGCATGGCTCTTTATAAAACCTCTAGTCTTAAAGGCCCAAAGTAACACCATGTATGTCCAGTGATGGCAGAAAAAGTTTTAGGGATTTAAATGAAAAAATAATTGAAGCTTCCTTTGTCAGGCAGTGAGGCAAAATCCCTCTGCCCTCAGCTGTGTAGTACACATTCTGGCCCCCTGCTTAAAATCTGGAGCGGCAGGATTTTGGCAGTGAGACTGTGGGAATATGCAAGCATAGTTGTGGGGAAAACCTCTGCCTGCTGAATTCTGTAAATTGTTTTTGATCAGACTGCAATTGCTCTTGAATGTCAGATATTAATTTTTTTTTGCTGAGTTTATCCTTGTGATTTCTATTGATAGTATAGGAATTGCTATCTTCCCAGCTCACTGCTGCGGTTCATCTTCCAGGAGCTGTGTGGTTTAGTTTCGTTTCAGCACATGCCATAGCCAGAGAAACCTCTTGATCATGTTCTGTGTAGACCTTCACATGTGATCTCAATCTATGTAGCTCCAGGTGTGCTTTTGTGCTTTAGATGAGTACAAAGCAGTCTGCTTTTGTGCTTTTGTTTTGGTTTGTTGTGGGTTTTTTGTTAGTTTGTTTAGCTGTTTTCTGTAATAAGAACACTTCTGTGCTACCACAGCGGATAGCTCCTTGCCATTGGCAGTATTTGTGCCTGCATACCTCAGAGACCTGTGTGTTAAATATAAAGGATTTCAACAGAAAGCCCCATGTACCTTTGTGTCACAAACAGTTGGCACATCAGCTTGCCAGTAGCCAGGTTGACAGGGACAAGAATCAGTCAATCGTTGTTTATTTTATTTATGTGATCAAATTTAATCTCACGCTTTATTGTTTAGCAGAGCTCTGCAAATCTTAGGTAACCCCATGAGACCCACTCACTTCACATCTTTCCCAAACTTTTCCCCTACAAATTGTTATCACAGCCTATTGGAGTAGATCTATCTCCCTTAACAAGAACATCAGCTGCAGCAGGGAGAAGGGAAAAGTGCTGTCGCAAAATGCTTTAAATTCTGCCCTTTCAGGGCCATCATCTGTGGGTTGATGACATTCAATCAATACTGAATCAACTGGAAGACTGAGAGAAGTTCCACAAGGAACTGGAAAACTTTCTACTTCCAAGCACAAATTGAAAGGAAAAGGTTAGAAACCAAAGCAGACCATCTAGCATGCCCTTGCAGGCCTTTATTAATTCCTTCACAAACATGTGCAAACTGAACAAAAAAACCTGGCTAAATAAAAATCCCCATGGAGAGAGAAAGATTTTGATCCTCTGTTAAAACAGTTTGAGTGGAAAGGATTTTACAGCATCCCTGTTAATCTGCTGCTCACGTGGTTGAAAATGATACCATTGAAGCCCTATCTGGCCTGTTGCTGAATTGATTGATCAACAGAAAGGAAAAGAGGAAAGAAATAAGGAATAGAAGTTGTGCTCTGGTATTAGTACAGCTGAAACCTTGCCTGCAAGTCCAGATAATCTTCAGTGAAGGAGCATGCTAGGTTCTTTTTCATTAGTGAAGGAGCATGCTAGGTTCTTTTTCATTATCCAGTGTAGGCTGAAATGGACTTCAGAAGAGAGAGAGAGGTTTCTAAATCACCCTCATGAGCCTGTAATAAATAACGAGAAGTTCTCATACCCTGAACCAGGGAAAGCCAGTGTGCATGTGTACCCTTGGCCTCTTCAAATTTATGTTACTGATTCCTGGGAAATGAGCAGCAGCCAGGAATTAGTTGCAGGTGTGAATCAGAAAGAAGCAGAGGCCTTTGAAAATGAGTAAGTTTTGCATATCCATGAGGTGATATTATGCATTCCTGTGGCTTACATACCTTGTTACTTAGCCTAGAAATGTCAGATGCTTTCAATATTTAACCTGAACAACTGTAAGTGCATTGCAAGTTTACATTTTAAACAGTCCTTCCCAGTTTACTTGGTTTGATGTAAATATTCACCAGTAAAGAATGGTGGATATGACCCTAGAATCATCCCATTTAAGTGCCCGCTTCTGTACAGTGAAGGGAATGGCCGTATCCTCTCCTTTGTTTGCAGTACTGTAGGCTTTTGAGAGTGGGATTAGGCTGGCCAAAGGTCCAGTTTCTCTTCAGGTTTGATAGCAGCAGAATCTTTTGTCATTGTGATTCTATAATGGAGCCTTGAAATAGTAAAATTTAGATGTGTGGTTTATTTGTTAAAATTGGGTTAGATTTTTTTTTTTTCTGTATAAACTGCATTTTGGAAAGATAGTTTGATGTGGCCTCATGTTGTACCAGCTGCATTTTGTGTACTCACATGTCCATCTGTGTGGAATCTATGTATAAGCAGAAAATATGGGTAGTTAAACACTAAGTATGGCCCTTTCTTTTTATGATGTGGCTGTAGCTGTTTCTTTTTGTTTCTTGAAGGGAAGTAAGTTTCTCAAAGGTCATGAAATTTCTTCAGTTCTACCTCCTGCTTCCATAGTTTGAGCTCCCAGTTAAGACTACAGCACAAAATAGACAAGAGCGAGCTGAAAGTAGGACTGAGCTGCCCTGGACATAGCAGAAAATAAGCCCAGAACCAAGATCAGGGTGTTGGTCTGCAAAACACAAGACCTCAGGGGTAATCCAGAGCACCATCAGAAAGGTCAGCCTTACTGTATTTTTTATTTTCATTTGTCCGTTATTAAAGCTTAGTTGCTCTAGAGAATGTCATTGGCAGTAGTGAAAAAGGGCAGAAGTCTCCTGAACTCCTTTCAAACACATTTTGGGTAACATTTCCTTGAGATGAGGAGGCTTTGACTCAGGCCTTTTCTATTTTAGGTATGGTGTTGCTTTTCCAGCTGACAGTGTCCCTCATCACAATTGGTTGCATGCACAAGAGGAAAACCCCAAGCTAACAGGCTCACTTCCTTCTTGCTGCCTGCTTCAAATGCTATATGATATAATGAACAGAAGGATGGACAGACAGGCTGATATATGGATGTATGGGTATATGGATATATCGATAATGAAGTTGTTTCTTTAAAGACTTTTTAATTTGAAAAAGAAAAGATTAATAATCAGCGATATCCAAGACTCTCAAATACAATGTCACTCAAATACAATTAATATCTCTCTGTCCATCATAGCTGAAAAAAAATTTCCTTCTTCCATTAAAAATTCTGTTCTACAAATAACACCATGAGCTCAGTTTCATAATGCTTATGTTTTGTCGGCTGCTGATTTGACTCTGGTGACTAAATTAAGAATATTTCTGCTAAAAATGTATCAGTCCATTGGTTGAAAGATGGCTAGTTTTTTACCATCAGGCAGAAAAGATGGGAAAGGATTAAATTAGACACATAATGAATTGCTTTGTTTACTGCAAATGCACATCAGTAGGGTAAAGTCATCTACTTGTGTTCCAAATAGGACAGGCTGGAGAGGTGGGCCCAGGCCAACCTCATGAAATTCAACAAGACCAAGTGTAAGGTCCTGCACCTGCGTCAGTGCAATCCCACCACAAATCCAGGCTGGGTGGAGAATGGCTGCAGAGCGGCCTTCAGGAAAAGGACCTTGGGGTCTGGGTTGATGAAAAGCTCAACATGAGCCTGCAGTGTGCGCATGCAGCCCAGACAGCAACTGAGTCCTGGGCTGCATCAAGAGAAGCATGGCCAGCAGGGCAAGGGAAGTGATTCTCCCCCTTTACTCTGCTCTTGTCAGACCCCATCTGGAGTACTGTGTGCAGTTCTGGAGCCCCCAGCACAGGAAGGACATGGAAGTGTTGGAACAAGTCCAAAGGAGAGCCATAAAGATGATCAGAGGGCTGGAGCAGCTCTCCTATGAGGACAGGCTACAAGAGTTGGGGCTCTTCAGCCTGGAGAAGAGAAGGCTTTGAGGAGACCTTATAGTAGCCTTCCAGTGTCTGAATGGGGCCTACAGGAAGGCTGGGGAGGGACTATTTACAAGGTCTTGTAATGACAGGATGCAGGGCAATGGGTTTAATCTGGAAGAGGGGAGATTTAAACTAAATGTTATGAAGAAGTTCTTTACATTGAGGGGGGTGAGACACTGGAACTGGTTTCCCAGGGAGGTTGTGGATGCTCTCTCCCTGGAGGTGTTCAAGACGAGGTTGGATGAGGCCTTGTGTGACCTGTTCTAGTGGGAGGTGTCCCTGGTTATGGCAGGGGCGTTGGAACTGGATGATCTTTGAGGTGTCTTCCAACCTTACCATTCTATGATTCTACGATACTCTCAAATTCACAATGCACAGAATTTTACTCCCCTATTAAAATGTTTATATGTAGCTATAGCTGCATTAATTGTCTTTCAGTTGTCTCTGTTAAAGTTAAGATCATAGATTCAGAAGACAGTCTACGTTATCAACTCCTGGTAGAAGAAGGAGTACTTTGGCACCACACATTTGCCTCAGTGCCCACACAAAAGCACTAAAACCTGTTGAAACTTGCCCACAAAAGCCATGGTGAAGTCAGAGCCCCATTGCCCAGGAGCCGTGCATGTGTGCTCCACCAGGTGCAGTTCCAAGGTATCATTGGTGCTGTGAGGGTAAAAAGAGCATAAACTAAGACTGAACGCTGAGAAGAGGTGAAGAAGTGGGACTTGTCCAGTGCTCGGTTCAACAAATATAGTGTTTTCCAGTCCTGATCAGGCATAGGAAAAGTAAGCCCTTACTAGTGTGATGAAACTCAGGGCGGGAGTGGATGTGAGTCCTGGACTGCAAAGATGAATTGCACAGAAGGAAATGAAATGTCCACCTGAGTCTGCTGACAGCCTGTAACAAACACCACCAAGAGAACATCTTATTCCAGTCTATCATTTTAAAATCAAATATATAACATCTCTGCTGATGACATTAACTGTGTCACTGCTAATCTTTTAAACTAAAACATGAAGTTAATGTTCTCCTGCCACATATCTTTTCTCATATTTTCATACCAAAATTATCAACCTTTCCATACCAAGCTTGTAAAAATGCTTGTTAGAGCTTGCCTCAGTTGTTCCCCAGAGTATCAGGATTAGCAAGGGACAGTACCAATTTTTAACATGCAAATGAAGACCTTTGTGGCTGTTGTAATGACTGAGTTATCAGTTGTTCCATTCCATTAATTAAAAAACCCAAACACTTTAAATTAAATAAAGTTACCGCTAAATGTCCCCCTGACTTGCAGGCTTCCACTAAATGTAGCAGAAATTAGGTCCGCTTTGTGACAGAGGCCAATGCAAATGTGCTGTCTTCCTGTAATACTCATGGGTTTCCTTTCTATCATCCACTTAGTCTAAAAAAAATCTTCCTCCTGTTTGCGGATTTCCTTTTCTTCATCCATTTAGCTAAAAAAAGTCTTTCTTTGGTTATCTGCCTGCATTTTCATATCATTATAAGATATCTGAGGATGGTCTCCCCCAGCTTGGATTTTCTGACATTGATTTGAACTGTATGTAATGTGAGTGTAATTTTTTTGACATGGTGCCATTTTTCACTGACTTTGCAATGGCAGAGAAGACTTAGAAAGGGATGAGGCAGTGTGGAATGAGGCCTTTTGAACAACTGCTGCTGTTTAGTGGTCTCTTGCAGAAACTTAGCTCACTTTCTCAGGTACCATTGCCACTGGGACCGCTCCTCTTGATTTATGAAGACACAGAGGGATTCCCCTCACCCGTGAACATAAACCAACATCAGCCAGACAGCTGATGTGCAAGACATGCCCATTGGCAGGACTAAGAGCAAAAGAATGAGCAGACAGGTCTGAGATACTGTAATTTTCTCATATTACACTACTTATTATGTAGCTGAAGCATTCCTGACTCACAGATGCTAACTGCATCACTGACAGGTAGTTAATAGGCACGGACTTAGTTCATCTTCTGCAGTACAGTGACTTTATAAGATTGACCCCGCCTCTGTGGGAGAGATGTGAATGAACAGACTTGTTGACTGTCCACTGACTTCCCAGGCTATGGCTGGCCTCTTTCCTGGAGCTCACTGGAAGCAGGTATCTCATACCACCTGCAAAACCTCATTACCATGGTCTGTGAGCAACTCTTAAACAGTGAGGAAAAGGAGGAGTGATGCTTTTGGTGCAGACAGGCACTGACGCCTTTGGTGCTGCGAGCCAAGGCTGGATGCAGGTGCTGCTCAGCTTGCAGGAAATCTGTGCCCACTTTGCCCCACACCAGTTTCCACATCGCTGCCCAGAATCAACTCCTACCCTCATGCAAAATATCATTTTGGTTTGGGATGCTAAGCAGAGGTGACAACTAACTTAAACCAGGAGATGTGGAAGAGGATTGATGTGCACATGGAGACAAGGGGCTGGACTGTGAGCTCTGTGCACTTTTCAGATAGCTGTGCCAAACGAACAATTTCTTGCTGCAAATGTAAAAACAGCAAATGCAACAGGCCTCCTGCAACCTGGTGAGAATGCTCCTTATGCTCCCCAGGAAAATACACCATGCTATTTTCATAGTCCTTGCTGTCTCCTGAATCCTTCAATAAACATGCAATAGTTCCATTTTATCTTTTATATTTATATTCCATCTCTCTCTCTCCATTTATTAATGTAAGAGAAACAGAAAGATGCAAGTAGAGCATTTTAGAGGCCAAGCACTCCTGTTTTGTTTGTACACAGACCCCTCCACCTGCTCTGCTGTTTGCCCTCCACACACTACCAACATCTATCAGATGTTGCTGGCTGGTAGCTTCACCTACAAGCCTGAGACTGCTCAGGGCAGCAGCAAAATTGACTCCAACTTGAAATGGGGCGTGCCTTTCACCCCTGGTTTCTAAAACTGGCCATTAATCAGATTTAGTAGCTTAGAAGCAGTGTAAAGAAACTGAGGTTGGAATTAAACAGAAGAGAGGCTGACTGCTCGTTGTTGCTGCAGTGATGGTGAGGGAGTACTTTGAGGAAGACCTGAATGAATTCAGGATTTGAGTTTCACTGAAAATCATGATGCAACCAGAAATCTCATTCTCCAGCTAAGCAGACGCCTTTTGTTTTTCTCTCAGATTCTGGGCACAGAATGCAAATAGTTTTGTCAGAAGTCAAGACATTTTCTTTAATCCTCTCTACTAATACCTGGATTTCTTGTCCTGAGCCACTGAGATCCAGCTATGCAAATGGCAAGTGAGGTTGCAGGATATTTTGGAGCAAGTATCTCCTGGAGGGATGGGGAAGCACTAAGCACTTTGAGCGAAACCTATATCCTCATTTAAAATACCCGTGAAATGCCAGCCACCCTTTTCCAAAGATGGCTAATTCAGACTTTAACCAGCACAACCAGCAGCTACTAGAATGATCAGGGTAGTAAAAAGTCCATCTACCAAGAAAGGACTAACAGACTCTGATGCCATAAGAAATGCTGAGAAAGGTTATGACTGTTCTTTATATACCTCAGAGAGAGAAGAGAGAGCAGAGAAGGTGAGAAATTGTTTAAGCCACAGGACAAGACTGATACAAGAACAAGTTGTTATTTTCTGGCTATAAATTATGTTGTTCCTCAAGTTAAATGTTTTCTGGATACCGGAGAAGTGAGAGTCTGAACTCAGAGCTAGTGGGAACATAATACTTCTAGAAAACATAGAGCATGGCTTGCTAAATTATAAATGAAGCAGCTATCTGTGAGAGCAGAGAAGGAGACTCGAAGCATTGTTAGGTGTCCTTGTGCTGCCAGAAGCTCCCTTCAGACAAGGTGCCCATTGCTGGTATGCGGGTTTCTTTCTCCAACTTCCACCACTCAGTCTGATTTCTCTCCCAGAGAAACATTTTTGCCTACAATGTTTTGCTGTGGCTGTCGGAAAGGACAAAAGGAAAAAAGGGGAACCATGTGGCTATGTAGCTGTAGAAATGACTACAAAGAGAACATGCTGAAAGGTTTGTTTTCTGAAGTGTTTTAACAGTAAAATGGATGAAAAGTCAAGTTGTTATTACTCTGAAGCAAAATCGTTACAAAATGGCTACTCTGTGCTTTTTTTTTTTTTTTTTTTTTTTTTTTTTTTTTCCCCCCTCCAAGCAGGAGTCTCATAAACCAGCAGTGTTGTTTGACAACTGACAGGACAACAATGATGTCTTTTGTGTTGGGATAGGGTGGCCCTAAGCATTTCTTTTATGACTACCTGTTATTCTCAGCTTTTTCCACCTGCCACTGCCCCTGGCTGCAGTGCCTGGGAGGAAGCATGGGATGTGCTGCTCGTAACCTCCCTGCTTATAGAAACTGGAGGCATGGAGCAGTTGCGTCAACACAACTTGCCTGGTGCACTGCAAACTTGTACACGTGCAAATGTGCTCATTTACCCACCAAAGATCAGGGGTTTGCCAGGCAAGAGGTGCCCATGTATACAAGAATTTATTCCTCTGGTGGCACATTTATGTTGTGTAAATGCAGTCCCACTAAGAAATCATTTTATGGGGCAACTTTTTGTCATGGTATCAACACAAACCCTCAGGAAAACTGCTTTCCAATTATTTTTTACAATGCATTCAGCAAATAGTCAGGAGTAATAATTTCATCTAAGTATGCTTTAACATACTCATTTTGGCCTCTTATTGAAGAGTTCTCCTTGCAGCTAGGTATGGGTTCTGACACACGGGAGGCACCATGAGAATATGACACACTCACTAGCATTTATCCCCTGCTGTCCCGCACCACATACATTCCCAAACTGAGTGCAACTCCATGCCCTGAAACACCTGCAATTTTAGTAGGAAAAAAATACAAGATTGAAAGGAAAATATTTTATCCTTAGATAGGAGACAGTCATTTGTTAAACATGGACAAGCAGTCACATCAGAGACTATTGAAGACACCTGCATGATGCTGACAGATAGAGCCAGCATCAGAAAACCAAACACCTGCAGTATCTCACAGATCTATCTTCAGGCAATGCAAGCAAGCCTTGAGAGTAAAGTAAGTTCCCTGAGGTGATAGATGAAGACAGTGACAAACTACAAACTACCTTCTTCTGAAATCAGATTTGCAAGGTCTCAGTGTTCGGCTTTTCCAAACTCACTTCCTGACAAGCCCTCACCAATAGGTATTATTCTCTACTGAGTATCAAGCAAAATTCAGAGTCAAATTGGTTATCACCATACTCTGTCAGCCTGCACTGTGGATCTGGGCCCAAAGGCTTGCAAGCAAACCTGCTGTGTGATGGCATGAGATGTCGGTGACCGAGATTAATGCTAACGTATCCTGCAGAAACACAGAGGCAGCTTTTTGACTTAATCAGCAACACAAATGTAGCAAAGGTGTTTCTTTGGAAATGGGAACTTTGCTGGAAATCTTGTGAATAAATGACACCCAGGCAATAGGATATGCTGCACCATTAATAGCAAAAGCAGACTTTCCTCAAGATTTTATATCAAAGCTAGTTACAACTGAAACCTGAATAACAGATTTGAGTAATTTGAGATTTGAAACCTGAATAACAGATTTAAGTTCTCCAAGTACTTTCTGACCAATTAAAATACAGTCAGGACAAAAGCAGAAAATGTTTCTGTTATAGACAGTATTATTTGTCGTGAGCTCTGGGTGAAATGGAGATGAAAAATCAAAATGCAGAAGAGTTTGAGCTTTCGAAGGCCATTGCCAAGAGTTGGTGATCTATAAAAACTGTGTTCCCAATTCCCTGAAATAATTTCTTGCCAACTGTTTGCCACACTGACCTTGGGCAGCGTACATCTATTTCTTGGCTTTCTGTTGGGATCTGTCCTTGAACACTACATCCTAAACACAATTTCAAGGTGAACTTACTGGTGTCAGCAACAAGTACAGGTGTTATCATCTAACTATCCCTTTGCAGAAGGTTCTCGCTTGCGATGTCATTTTATTCCCTGCTGGTGTTAGTGGGCAGTTTCTGGTCTAGACTGAGTTTTGGGTTTTAATGGCAGTGCATTTCTTACAAACCAGCTCAAAAAAGCCCATTTAGAGAAGGTTGGTGAACATGATGAAAGACATGGCCAATGTGCTGAGCAGCTGAATTCTAAATAGCTTGCCTCTGGCCCGTCATAGATGGTTGGGGAGGCGCAGCAGAGAAGAGGATGTGCGCCTTGACAGTAGGATCCTATACAGCCCCAGAACTGCCTTGTGTCTAGCCCTGTTGTGGCATGTACAGTACTCAAGGAACCAAGGAATGGCTGCAAGGTAGCACTGAAGGATGAGCCCTTTCATTTGTAGCTAGACTTCATCTTCCACTTTGACAGCATGTGTTTGTCCTCCTATGAACAAGCAAATTAAATATGAATAGATTCATAGATTAATATAATAGTTTGGATTGGAAGGGACCTTAAAGATCACCTAGTTCCAACAGCCCTGTCATAGGCAGGAACACCTTTCATTAGAACAGATTGTTCAAGGTCTCATCCAACTTGGCCCTGAACACCTCCAGGGAGGAGGCATCCATGATCTCCCCGGACAACTTCCCTGAACAATCTCCAGTCTAAATCTTCCCTCTTCGAGCTTTAATACATTGCCTCTTGTCTTATTACTACAAGACCTTGCAACAAGTCCTTTCCTGGCTTGCCCATAAGCCCCTTGCAGGGGCTGGAAGGTCGCTATAAGGTCTCCCTGATGCCTTCTCTTCTCCAGACTGAAAAACCCCAACTCTTGAAACCTGTCTCCATAGAGGAGATGCTCCAGCCCTCTGATTGTCTTCGTGGCCCTCTACTGGGCCTGTTCCAGCAGTTTTATGTCCTTCTTAAGGTGGGATTACCAGAACTGGGCACAGGACTCCAAGTGGGGTCTCATGAGAGTGAAGTAAAGGGGTTGAATCACCTTTCTTCTGCAACCTGACTTCCATCTTTAAATGGCTCAATATCCACCCTGACATACCTCATTCAAAGCCTCTCCCTGGGTTTTCTGCAGCTCTATTAGTGCAGTGATGCCCTTTCAATCCTACAATGAGGAAGCATAAAGTGTGGTATTGACTGACTCTCCTTTTCAGTAGAATTGGCCAATGTGGTCATCCTCTGGTTACAAATATGCACAGGAAGAATAGATGTGTCCTTTAATAGCAGGGAGGGTGCTTAAAAAAGAACATTTTATTGCAGTGTTGCTGTCGTCATGGTAAATTGCAGCATTTTCATTTTCCTACATTTATTGCACTGAGGTGTTTATATCACTGCAAAGCAAATATTTGCATTCAAAGGTCACTCATTGTACATCTCCTCATCTGGGGTTATAAGTATTTCTCTCTTAAACTTTAGTATAACTCCATAAGGATGTATAATGTTCTCACTATGGGATTTGTTATTGTGTCTGACCATGGGTAAATTAGCAGATGCAGTATTCAAACTATAATAGGCAAAGAATTTCCATTAGTTGGTTTCTGTATTTTTCTTTAATTCTTATTCTGTTGTACTTCTGTACAAGCACTGGTGTATTGTATAAGATTGGCTCTCAGGGAATTAGATGTGAGCCTCCCAAGGCCCTGAAGTTACTTATGTTGTCTAGAACACAGAGCACAGCTTAGTACATGACATACACAGAATTTTTGTAGTAACATTTGGATTTGTGTCTCCTTTAAAGAGGGCACCAAGTGTGTGAACCCAGAGGATTTGCTTTGCCTTTCCTGCAATGGAAAAACTAAGGTCCTGGCAAAATGTTTAGCTTGCATTTGCCTACACAATTGTTACAAGTATAAACACAAATTGGCTGAGTGTGTGCAAGTGGCTGTAACTTCTGTAGAAACATGGTTTTAATAATCAAAGTTTTAAATACAAAAAGCTTAACATATTACATCACAACTTTGGTATTCTGATCTGTCATCTCTGCAGTGAATATAGACAAAATAAAATAGAGTTTATGTTGAAAGTATAGAGTAGGTTTTGAAAAGCTTATTTACAGATATTAAAGATTCATACAGAAATTATAGTATTTTGATACTTGATTCAAATCAGCTTGAATAAGAAATGCAAAATATCAGCTATTATCTAAAATATACACTCCACAATGAATTTATTACTCAAAGTCCTCAGCAGTATCTTTGGCCTGTTGCTATTTTACTAAAATGAGCAGGTTTCAGTGGGCCCACGGCAAACTGTGCTTTTGAATGTCTGTCCAGTAAACAGTGACAGTAAATCCATTGTGGTTTATCTTTTCTTGGCCATTCTCATAACCATACAGTTTCAATGTTTTAACACCTTTGCCTAAGAAACATCATAGAGGGAAAACTGTTGATTTGTACACTAGAGAAATAATTTCCTTTAAAATATAAATCTGCTCTCTCCAGTATTTTATTAATGAGAGGGTTTGTCATTGGATCTTCATGACACTAGAATGGAATTTCAGCCTAAATGTGGCTTTCCAAGGAAAATCTTATCTCTAGCCTGCCCTGTTCCACATTTTAAACTGCAAAGTCTTCAAAACATGTTAAGTTCATTCACAGCCATCTGCAAAGTATATGTAGTTTATCATACCATGTGCAAATTGGTAACCTTTATTGATTCTTGTGCACAGCTTTCTATTAAATAAAGTTGTATCAGCACTGCTATTGGGCACTTCTGTATATGGCAATGTATATTGAAGTAAAAATTACTTTCCTGGAAGAATGCTTTTTGCTCTTTCTCAATATATTCTAAGTATTTTAGAAATACCAAACAATCTCAATACACCTGTTGGGTTCAATCACTATCCATGAAACATCTCTCTGGTTACAATCTCTGACTGTTTTTTAGCTTGATGAAAAATAGGATGTGTTTGTCACTAAGATGTTAGCTAATGGAAAACTCTAAAGAAAAATCCCAGAGTTTCTTGGTTTGTTTCTTTTTTGCACCATTCAACAGCACCACTGGCTCATGATCGAAAGTAAAAGATCAAAGGTCAGGATAGGATTTACTTGAGAAATTAATTTTCTGTGCCATTTTTACTATGTGTAGTCGCTGCTAGACTACTATTATTCAGTATTGTCAGCAGAAGCACTCATCTCACCTTCACTCTCTTACAGATCTGTAATCACTCAGCTCCCACTGGATATGCTTAGAAATGGAACTAAAGCCTCCTTTAGCATCCCATCCTCTCACAGTTGCACCACTTCCTTCTTTAGGGCTAGCAAGATGCCACTAGATGTAAGGCAGAACCAGTTTCCTGCCCCTCATGGCTGTATGTATATAGCAATTAGATCAGTCCCAAAGTGATGAGTAAATTGTCCTGATTTTTGTTAAAGCTTGAGGCTTTATTCTGCCAGCACAATTGTAGAGAGGTATCCAGGCAGAAGAGAGTGTTTTAACTAGGTATTCTAAACCTAGGTTCACAGGCTTAATCCTGGTATTCTGTGACAGAGGCTGTGCCAGATTTATTTAAATACTGAGTTTTACCTCAAATTGAAAAAAAAAAAAAAAAAGAAAAAAGAAAGACTATTTTAATATTTGAAACAGTGACCAGTGCTAGTGCCAGCCTGTGCCAAGTAGGGCAGAAGTTTGGACAGCAGTTCTTTACCAAAATAACTTGTTTTTACCCCAGCTGAGAGTGGTTCATATGCTGATTAGGAGTAGCACCCTCCTGGAACTACATAATGTGCCACATAGGGCAACAGGGGTGCAGCAGTAGAGTGGGAAGGCTGGGGTGGCCGTGGGAGCATCCCAACACTTTCACATGCCCTTCAAGAGGACAACAATTTCTGGATCATCTTTTCTGCCCAAACCTCAGCGTGCAAGGTTTTATAAAGCTTATTTACTGCTGTTTGTGAGCATCCTTGTAGAGTCTGGTATCAGTCTGAATATTAGCCATGAAATTAAGCTCTGCATTTGCATCAGCTAGGGCTGCAAATAAGTTACTTAAGCTCGGTCCTTCACACTGCTGTGACCATGCAGCTGGTGCAACCAGGTGGGCTTCTTCTC
>VWYK01026538.1:0-10895 GCA_013399775.1 Semnornis frantzii | reverse complement strand
TTTAATATTCATAAACTGTTAATATTTTTATATATATCGTCTCGCATTAATTAATTTACCCCATCCCTTTACAGGGGCCTGGGGAAAAAAGCCTGAGGGGCCTGGGGAAAAAAGCCTGAGGGGCCTGGGGAAAGTTTGAGGTTTACTCACAGTTGGAGTCAGTGATCTTGAAGTTCTTTTCCAGCCTAAGTGGCTCTGTAAGTCTATGATTCACTTCACCAGAGACAGGACTTCACTTCTGTATGTGGAGAAGGCCACCTGGAAGTTCTGGAAAGAAAAAAAAAAAAATGAAACCTGTGTTCTTGATATTTGCCACTGAAGGGCTATTAGAAAATGAGCTTTTGGCTAATATTAAGAGGGTGATATTTGAACTTACTCAAAAGCAGTAGAGACTCTGGACTATAAGACAGGAAGGAGTGCCAACATAAAAGCAAGGCACTAGCACACATTGCTGGCCCAAGCCCTGCCCTGTGTGACTGCAGTGCTTCTGTGTAGCATTTTGTATAAATCACCAACACACCTAAGTGCATCCAGTTAAGAATCCTGAGTTACAACCTTTAACTTCCCCTAGAACCAAAAAACGATTGGGATCATTCCTATCTGGGAATCAATCCACTGAGGTACACCCAGAAAGTTTCTCTTACCTCCCTTACACATGGTATGGGGCACAGACATCCATGAGAGATTTCTCCCTCCCTTCCACTCTGGTTTTCAGGAAGTCCTCCCTACAAACCTGTCCTCAGGCATGTTTGGTTCCTATACAGGCAACAAACTGCATTGGCATTTTATGTATTCACCTAGGGGTGAAAATCCCCACTCAAAAAAAAAATGTAAACTAACATTCAGATGCTGAGACTCCTCAGGTTTGGATTGCCCTAAGTCATTACCTGGGGTTGAGCTAAAACATTATCCATTATCAGATACTTCCCCAGAGTATCACTTTTGTGAGTGCTGTGCATTGCTGAAGGATTTTCTGAAGTGCTGTGGTTTTTAAAATGCTTCACAGAAGTATTGGAAATGGATTTTTTTTTAATTGAAAAAAAAAAAAGGCAGCAATTACTGTCAAAGCCAAGGTGAACAGCAGTAACCTTGCTTTCCTCATCTGCCAGCTAATCTGGTGGTCACTGCACATCAGATCTGAGGACTCATTAGCCAACAATTAGGCCTGATGAAGAAGTAGGTACCTAAAGGTAAGCAGAGAGGACTTTCAAAGCATGGTCTCTGGTATCAGAGGCACCAGAGGACAATCAACACTATGACTGCAGAGCTGAGAGAGTGATGATGTAAAGAGAAGTTATTACCTTCTTAGGACATGAGGGAGCTTTTGCTGCTAAAGCACAGTGATGTGTATAGACAGGATGGCCTGGGTCTGAACAAAGGCAAAGTAGTGCCTTGAAGCCTCAGGACATCAGTTCCCTTGTTCTCAAACTCTCTACTAAGCACTCGAGGCAAGGTTGAAATGTTAATGCAGGGGGTAAGGAGGGTCTCCCTCATTCTCTGGTTTGTCTTTCAAGGGATCTTCTCCCAGATTTTCATTTGAATTCTGGGGAGGAGGTACATCAATACAGTCTTTCAAATATAAATGAGGCCACAGGCACCCACTGACTACACTCTATTTAAAACTCTCCTGCAATACTTTGGTTCAGCCAGTCTGTAGGCTCCTGTACTGTACAAACCCCTACTGAGTAACGGCAGTGCTGCTCAGAGAGGTGCCCAATCAGCACTGCCAGCATCCTGCAAGTCACTGTAGATGAGCCTGCAAACTCCAGCAGTGCTCTGCTGGGTACACAGAGATATTGGCACAGCTGATACAGGATAGAATCATAGAATGTCAGGGGCTGAAGGGACCTCCAAAGCTCATCTGGTCCACCCCCCCCTGCCAGAGCAGGATCACCCAGAGCAGATCACACAGGAACATATCCAGATGGTTCTTGAATATCTCCAGAGAAGGAGATTCCACAGCCTCCCTGGGCAGCCTGTTCCAGTGTTCTCTCATCCTCACAGTGAAAAAATTCCTCCTCAGGTTCACATGGAAGCTCCTATGCCTCAGTTTCCACTATTGCCCCTTGTTCTGTCACTGAGCATCACCAAAAAGAGGTTGGCTCCATGCCCCTGGCACTCACCCCTTACACATCTATCAACACTAACAAGGTCACTCCTTAGTCTCCTCTCCAAGCTAACAAGCCCCAGCTCCCTCAGGCTCTCCTCATAGAGATTATGTAGGTAAGATGAAGGTAGAGATACAGAGAAGATGATAGACATGATAGAGCCAAAGACAGAGACATACACAGATTGATGGTGACACAGATAGTGCAGAAAGGAGAATCAGATCAAGCAGTTAAATAGATCACTGACCTAGTGAGAAGCAGCAAGGACAGGAGCCCTGAGATTAAAATCCTGCAGTAGTAAGCAAAGAGGTTGTGCCAGCAAATGAGGTGATCAGAGATCCCAATTAGAAGAATTAGAACATGGCTTTGAATGCAAGTTTCAGGTCTGAACCCCTGGTGACCAAGAGACAGACATGCCTTCTGATGCTTTACACACCCTTTAGCTCTCTGCACACACACAGATATGCTTTTCTGTACTAGAGGGCAGACAGATGCCTGAATGCCCACAGGGCTTGGTGCTGAATTACCAGGCTGCAGCTGGTCACAACCGAGCTTGCCACAACCATTACAGACAATGCTGAGTCCTGCACTTGGGCACTGCTGGAAGCACCACTCTGGTGCCTGTTGCTTTGCATTTGTGCCACTATAATGTGTACCAGCATGGGGGTGGATGGGGGGATTCTTTCAGGATGGCTGAATTTTCAGCTCTTCACAAAAATTCTTGCCATTTTCTAAGAAAGGATTTCTTGAACCACATTAATAGTAACTGTGATTTGTGGAGACACATCATCAAGAAATATATGAACCAGGTGGCCATGGCTAAGCAGAGAACTTTCTTCCTTCATGTGTATTTTGTAGCTCTACCTGGAATCTGATGACTCCCCAGCTCCCTTGGAAATTAATCTGATTATATGGACAAGAGCTGAGATTTTTGGAAAATCAAAACCAACCCAGTTTTTGGAGCCTAGAGGCAGTTTAGGCTTGCCAAAAGTGTGTGAGTTTTCTTCCTTTGCAAGGACAAAGGATACTTTCTTCCCTGCTTGTATGCACAGTGAAAGAGTTTGCTGCTGCAGTGCTAATTGCAGGCAGTATGGGGTAAAAAGTGAAGAGAATAAATCAAACTGAGACAAACTAGTACACAGCATCCTAAACCTTCAGCAACACTAAAGGATTATTAGTATAATAACCCAAAGCCAGGATTTCAGCCTTTGCAAGAGAGATGGTTCTAGGATGAAAAGGTAGGTTTTAGAAGTAGAGGATGTTTGCCATCAACATTTAAATCCCTGAAGGAGACATTTCTGTTTGCAGTGTAAACTACAATGGCATTATTCTGAGCTAAGCCTTTTCTACAGCTCAGTAGCTGCAGTAAGTTCTATTAGTCTGTTCAGAAGGAATCTGGCTTATATCACCTAAGCCACAGATGCTGGACTACTCCAATCTAGAAGTGATATATACTACTAAGCCTGCAACTGCAAATGATTTTAGTTTCACACCCCTATTTTCTGGCAGCTAACAAGCCAGGCCTCACCAGTACCCAATGGAGAAAGACACCAGAAAATGATTGCTTCCGAAGTCACAAAATCTCCCTAGCAGCTATGGCAGGAACCAAGATTAGATGAGCAATCTCTAGACAGTCAAACATAAGAGCTCATGTGAAGTCCTCTACCTGTACAGACCTCACAGACTCCTCGAGCTGCAGCTGAATCAGTTAGCAAAGGTTGTGCATGCACTGTAGGCACAGAATCCTACTCTTAGCAGAAAGAGGGTAACATCTTTAACTGGAGGAAGATGTTTTTTCTCTAAAAAGGCAAAACAAAATGCAAATTCTAGAACTCACAGGAGCCTGACTCATTTACTTTTCACAGCCCCAGCTGAAAACCCTTCACATCAGAGCCTGAATTCCCCCCTGGCAACTAGAAATGGCAGCAGCTGGTAGGGGCAGGAGTGTTGTGAGAGGAATCCTGCTCACTGCCAAAGGTCACCCAGAGCAGAACCTCATGGAACCTTTATTGGTTCTTCAAGCAGCATCAGTGCTTGTCCCTGCTGTGCATGGACTTCTCATCTCTGGAAGCAGTTGGGCAGATTGCAGGGTGAGTAGTCAGAGGCTCCATCCTCCAGGCTACACACAGGAGGGAATATGCTGCTCTTGACCCACCTCTAGTGCTTGCCTATGTGAGTCTTGGAGAGATGCTCTTACAGATGCAGTGTTACCTGCTGGCTCCTGGTTCAGCTCTCTGTCACAGCAGTGTAGGAGGGAACCTAATGCTCCATGGATGCTTGAACCAGCTGCTGCCAAGTTCACAGTCCCTTTGTCCCTAAGGCTGTATCTCCCAAGACAAAACTTCTCCCTTAGCTTTCCTGTCTCCTAGTGCCAGTGTGAGCTGAATCCCAAGCAGCTTGTCAGGCATATAAGCACTCCAGTTCCTCGTATGGGAGGAATTTTCTCTGAGCATACTTATGAGTCTTTCTGTCACATTCTAAATACAAGCAGTTTACTACATTCTAATTACACAGTCCTTTGGCAAATGCACTATAAAAATAACTGGGAGGTATGTACTGCCAAATGTATTCATGGAAGTATCAAAAGGTTATCATTTCTCTTCAGCAAACCACATATGTGCCTGGCAGACAGCAAAGCAGAGTGTGTATCCTGGGTGGTTTCTCAGATATGTCCTGTGTCTGAAGAGGCTGCCTGTTCTCACAGGACCATGTGCTGCTGCCATTTCTCAGTCTCATTGATTTAGGAGGACTTGTCACTTGCCTTTTTAAAGTGCTGGCAAATAATTCCCAGCAAAGTGCACTCCCACTCTGCTGCTTCTCCTCCTCCTCAATTTAATTTTAATCATTGGGGTTTTTTTTCAGTTTTGCTAGGGGAGGGAAAAAAAAAAAACCAAAACAAAAGAAAACAGAAGAAAAAAAAACCTCCAGTTATCTTCCATACTCATATGAAAATCACAGAACTCATTTTGAAGTTTGGTCTCATTTCCTTATACCTTCCCATACTTCTGCATCTCTGAGCTTCATGTACCCCCATGGGCACTGTGTTTATACCACTGAGGGTACTTAGTGGCTTGCCAACTAATGTGCCAGCATCCCTGAACTCTTTCAGGCAACACACAGGGTTGAGATTTGTTCAAACTCTTTTCCAAAACCTTTTTCTATTGGGTTTTTTTTTTTTTTCCCCAAATGTAGAAAATCCACTGGGATTTGATTGTTTTGGGTGGCACAGGATGCCACAGGGAGATTTTTGTTTGTCTGTTTGAGACAAAGTGAAATAGCCACCTCCATGCCCAGGCTTGGACTTCTCTCATGCCCTGCCCTTGGGTTGTTCACACTTACCACCCCAAAATGACAGTCTCTCTCTTTTTCTTCATCTTTTTCTGTGGCCTGTCCCTCTTTGCCACTGCTTTCATTATCACATCCCTCTCATCATTTTGTTTTCCCTTAAAGAGTAAGGTAAAGATAGAGACTTTGCCAAGTTGGGAACCAAAACTTTCACCTAACCATGGACTGGTAATCTGACTTAATTTCTCTGTTTATTAGCACTGGAGTCTGTCTTAGTATTTTTCAATGGCCAGTTTAAAGTTCTCTGATTTCATGTGTGATGGCTGAAGCAGCCCAGTACCTCTGTGAGCATCCAAGCAGTTTAGATTTTGTTGTTGCTAAACTAGACAGCTTTAAAAGGTTTCTTTTCCTTCTATTTGAATTCTATTTTCCAACCAAGCTTCCCAAAGAGATCCTTGCCAGGAGGTTATGCAATTCCCCTATGACTCAGTGTGTATTCCTCCCCCTTCCCAGCCTACCTTACAAGCTGTTTTGACAAGTACTCCAGATACTCCAAATGCTCCATCACCAATCCATCAGTTCTTTTGAATCATCCTGAATGTTGCTCATTCTTGCACTTTTCAGACAACACAAACTTTGCTTGTTTTCCATACCTCTGCCATGCCTCATCTCTCCTCTCCTGGTCCAATGTCCCAAATTCTGTAACCAAACAGATCACAGTATCACAGTAGCACCAAGGTTGGAAGAGACCTCAAAGATCATCAAGTCCAACCCATTACCACACACCTCAAGACCAGACCATGGCACCAAGTGCCATGTCCAAACTTGCTTTGAACATCTCCAGGGATGGTGACTCCACCACCTCCCTGGGCAGCCCATTCCAGTAGGGAATGACTCTCAGTGAAGAACTTTCTCCTCACCTCCAGCCTAAACCTCCCCTGGTGCATCTTGAGACTGTGACCTCTTGTTCTGGTGCTGGTTGCCTGAGAGAAGAAAGCAACCTCCTGCTGGCCACAGCCACCCTTCAGGTAGTTGTAGACAGCAATAAGGTCTCCCCTGAGCCTCCTCTTCACCAGGCTAAACAATCCCAGCTCCCTCAGCCTCTCCTCACAGGGCTGTGCTCCAGGCCTCTCCCCAGCCTCCTTGCCCTTCTCTGGACACCTTCCAGCACCTCAATGTCCTTCTTAAATTGAGGGGCCCAGAACTGGACACAGGACTCAGAGTACAGGGGGAGAATGAGCTCCCTGTTCCTGCTGGCCACACTATTCCTGATGCAGGCCAGGATGCCATTGGCCTTCTTGGCCACCTGGGCACACTGCTGGCTCATGTTTAGGCAGGTGTCAATCAGCACCCCCAGATCCCTTTCTGTTTGGCTGCTCTCCAGCCACTCCAACCCCAGCCTGTAGCTCTGCATGGGGTTGCTGTGGCCATAGTGCAGCACACAGCACTTGCATTTGTTGAACCCCAACCCATTGGGCTCTGCCCACCTGTCCAGGAGGTTGATCAACTGACAGAGTTTGCCTGCTTTGCAAGGAGCAGATATTGACAGCAGTCAACTTTTAATCTCTCTGGAAACTTGAAACAGTATTTACAGAGTAGAAGACCTACAGGGTCTTCTCTCCTCTCCTGATCCAACATCCCAAATTCTGTAACCAAACAGATCAACTGACAGAGTTTGCCTGCTTTGCAAGGAGGAGATATTGACAGCAGTCAACTTTAAATACTGTTTCAAATTTCCAGAGAGATTAGCAGAGTAGAAGCCCTACAGGGCAGGAACATGGGCTGGGAGATGGGTGACATAAGAGAGTTTAGCTTATTTTAATGACCAAACTGTGGTGGTGAATACTTCTTGCTAAGGCTCTCTTCATTCTGACCATTCTGCCCCTTCCACCCCTGTGCTAAAGATGCCTTTTTCTTTAAGAGCACACTCATGGCACTTTATACAATGTCTTCCAAGTTCAGACTTTGGCCTTTTTTAAAATGAAATAGCCTAGAAGCAATCTGTGAAACATGTATCAGGATGGTTCCACCTAGGAGTAAATGGATGTGAGATTCCTTGTGTGCTTCATGTTCAGGAAGACAGAATTGCTCCGAGGAGTGACTGAAGAATGTGTTAGAGGAGGGAAATGTATTGTCCCAGTTATCAAACTCATCTAAGCTGTCTCTTCAAGGAATGAATAAAGCATGTATGATTCAATGCTTTGTCTGAGTTTTGATTCCAATTCCCTCCAGAATGTTTTCTTTTCCTTCTCCCACTGCTACCCAACTTTTTCTTTTACCTCCCTTGCCTAAAAGGTTCTCAGCCATCCACCTGATTGTCTCTGCTTGGAGGAAGGACTGCAGGAGGAAGCAGTTAATTACTCTTTTAACAGCTCCAGCTGGTTCTGGTAAAAACATCAAGTCTTTAAATGCCACTGAAAATTACAAGTTCTTGCAAAGGAGGTGGCAAGGAGGGACCATGTTCAGAATGGGCTGGTAATGCTGGGACAGAGAGAAAAATGAGATAGGACACTTTATCTGACTTTTCAGTGCTCTGGAGGTTCTAGGTGGGTGTAAAAGAAACCCACAGCCATAGAGAGCTGAGTCTGTGGGAGGTCTGAGTGAGCTAGCCCATAGCAGAAGGCAGAAGCCTCTCAGGAAATGTGCCACTCCACCTGCATTAACTCTTGCCTCTCTCAAATTATTGCTGTTCAACTCTCTGGATCTGGTCACAGATAAAATGCACCTCCAAAGAGCTTGTCTTGTGCAGGACCATTCCAGCAATGGCAGTGCAAGCTGTTGAAGGCTTTTGTGCATACAATGGAGCTTCTGTGAGAATCAAATGGCATAACACTGATGGCATTTTAAAGTGTCATTGAGCATCAGAGTAAAGGTTTACACAGCATACATGATATAGAGCTCTGGTTGCTAAATGTCTGCTGCCAGTGCTTCCTGATGTCAACAATGGCTGCCATTGTTTGGTTAACTTAAAATCTTTGGGAATATAGCTGTGAAATTCTTTTCTCCAATGCAAATTGAGCAGCCCTAATAAATACACTGACCTTTTACTGCCATATGAAATTCCCTTTAGGATTAGGAGAGGCTGAAGAACTTTGTCAGCACAGCCTTCCGTCCTGCTCAGAGCTGGGGAAGCAGAAGGAGCTTTTAAAGTACTTAGCTGGAATTATTTGGTTCCTGCTAAAGTCAACCTCTCATTCACATTTATGGACAGAGCAGAAATTACTCAGCAGCACAAACTCAAGCCACAGCACAGTCAAAGAAAACCTCTAAGAAACTGCTCAGTGCTGGCAGGGCTGGGGAAGAGGGCAGTGAGCCTCAGTGCTGTTCACACACACATCCTGGCTTCCAGCAGCACTTTGCACTGATGGGATAGTGCTGTTCTCACCCCACATCACTGCAAGTGTTATTTATCCCATCGTATTTCCACAGACATAGGCAGCAATATGGCTCAAAGAGTACACTGCAGCATCTACAACTGTGTCTAGTTGCATTTACAGTGTTCATTTTAAATGAACAACATCACTCTCTAGGCACTCTCTAAAAGCAGGCATTTACCACTTAGGCTTCTGGCTTGGGGGACCCAGCTTCCAGAGCTCACCCTTTTGGATGTCCCCTTTTTTCTCTGAAACGAAGTACAAAGCTCTGTACATCCAAATTTAGATGTGTTTGCTACTGATGGAAGTAACAATAAGAGTGCTAAGCAATAACACATTCTTCCTTCCACATCCAGCCACATCTAAGTCACAAAAATCATCATTCAAAGTCAATTTTGCACTCATTATACACTTGGAACTTCAAATATTTGTGAGCTTGTGTCAGCTGAAGTCCTAGTGGGAGCTGCTTTTTGACTAACTTCAACAAACTTGGTTTGTTTTCAGAGTGCTTAGAGGGTGAACATCAATTCTTTGCCCAGCATTGTGAGTGTGTGAATCTCCTCAGCTTGCCTTGGTATTAGCATTAAAATCCTCAGGTTCTGAAGAGGAGAGTTATGACAGAGTGGAATAAAGTTACTAAACAAGTTCTTGCCTCACCAGCAATGTATTTGGCTCATATATTTAAACAGATGCTGTCGAGTTTGCTGTCTAGAGGACCTTAAAAAGTTTCCTAGGCTCGTGACTAGAATCATCTGCCAAAAGGGAGGTCTCTGCTGGAGAAATTGTTTTGGCATTTCACAGTAGAGAAAGAGCTTCTTTCTAGAGCAGCTCCTTAACTGTCATATGAGTTTCTATAAAAGGGAAGCATTTCCTTCACTTACACAGGATCTACTGCAGCCTTAACAGTCAAGGAAGCAGATGGGCAATAAAAAAAAGCAGATCATATATTCCTATATTTTTTTCTTATATATATACACAAGGAAGGCAGCCTACAGCTTTGGTGCTAATGTAAGACTCATTGCTTAGAACTGAAACAAGAAAGGTGAGTCAATGGTTTTGAAGAGGAGAGAGTTGGCCAGTCTGAGAGAAGATCAGCTCTTCTCAAGGCCCTGAGGAGTGCAAGCCTTCCAGCAATTCTGCCCATCAACAGCAAGGGGGAAAGACAAACAGAGCAAGGGTCCTGCAGGACAACCACTCTTCTGGCTTACTGCCTCTCTAACTTTTCACTCTGAAAGCCATCTGTGTGAATCTTGCCTTGCTCAAGAGGAGTGATTTCAGTCTAGAGCCACCTGAGGGGTGTTTACAGGTGTATACCTAATTAACAGGCAGCTCATCTGGCTGAGGGAGTTCACAGCTGACAGATATGCATCATCCAAAACTATTACCTGGTTTCCTAGCTGGTGAGCAGTGTTTCATGGCCATGGGATAAAGCCCATTAATCTATTCAGCTTGATTTGCACTCCTTGTCTGAAAGATAAGTAGTGTGGGCAGGTGTCACTCTTCTCAACCCAGGGACCTCATCACATTACACAGCCTGCACAGCAACCTTCCAGAGGAGCTTCCCTTGTTAGAGAGGCAAAGGTAGAAGGAGTTACTCAGCTACTAAGCCAATACTACATCAAAATATCTATAATCTTTCTTTGTTTCTTTGAAAATATATTTTATAATTATTGCTTTAGGAACAGAATTGCCTCTAACATGGCCTTCTATTTACAATAATCTTGGAGTCACAGAATCATAGAATCAACCTCCAGGCTCACCCAGCCCAACCTAGCACCCAGCCCCAGCCAAGCAACCAGACCATGGCACTAAGTGCCCCAGCCAGGCTGTGCTTCAACACCTCCAGGGATGGGCACTCCACCACCTCCCTGGGCAGCCCATTCCAATGCCAATCACTCTCTCTGGCAACAACTTCTTCCTAACATCCAGCCTGAACCTGCCCTGGCACAGCTTGAGGCTGTGTCCCCTCCTTCTGTCCCTGGGTGCCTGGCAGCAGAGCCCAACCCCAGCTGGCTACAACCTCCCTTCAGGTAGCTGCAGAGAGCAATGAGCTCTGCCCTNACTGCTCCTGAGCCAGGCCTTTTTCAGTGTTTTTTTTCAGTGTCATGTTTAAAAAAAAACAAAACAA
>VWYK01026533.1:0-16342 GCA_013399775.1 Semnornis frantzii | reverse complement strand
TTCTGTGATTCTGTGAATCTAGAAGTTGAGGTATGTGAATAGATAGTGCCTGCTATCTTTGACTTGTTGGAAAATCTGACAGTGATGCTGGTGCCTTCAGATCCTGCTTTTAATCCTCTTAAACGTGGAGGAGACATTGATTGTCACATTTACAAAATAAAGTATCCCATCATTATGCATGTTCGACAGGTAAAGAATACACTGGGAATAAAAATCCATGATGGTATTTGAAATATATCAGGTTAGATCCTCAGCACCTGGCAATAGACTTCAGTGAAGCTACACCTACTTGTGTTTGCTCCTAGTTTTCTGTGTTACACTACAGGTTTTAGAGAAGTCAGCTTTAAGCCTTCCTACTGTGTGTTCTTAAATCCACAGAGATAGACATCATGAACAGGTCATTCACGGCCTCATCCAACGTGGTCTTGAACATCTCCAGGGAGGTTGTGGAGCATCTGTATTTGTCCAGAGGCCCTGCTATTCNTTTTTCTTTAAACCTACGACAATGTTTAACACATTCCTGCCCATTCTGGGGGCTGAGCCTAGGTGTTGTAAAGAGCAAGACAGGAATCACTCTTTGTAAATAACAATTGAGCTGTTAATTGAAATTGACTTAGATTTCAAACTATAAGAATTGAAGATGGAGAGGCTTCTGTGGAGATATCTCATACATATCTAGCTTTCTGGGTGACATTCCTAGATGCCTTGGGTGCACCCTCCATTTGGAGGCACTGAGGTAGTCAACACCTCTCAGTGATGACTGGAGTGAGCTCCAGTCACTTGCCAAGAACCTGTGGTGGAAATAAAGCCTCTGAAAAGCTGCATTGCAATTGACAGCTGATAGAAAGTGATGAAAGAATATTTTTGAGGATGATTCTATGATTCTACGATTCTACAATTCTATGATTCTATGAGTGAACTGGTGAGATTACTCCTTTGATCCCTCAGGGCCTTAAACTGCTGGAAGCCAACAGTAAAGATCAAAAGGAGCTATGTGTCTTATAAAAATAGTTAAAATACTTGGGATGAGATCAGTAAAACCAGAGAGACTTAAATGTATTTGCCTGGATAGGAGGGGACATGGAATCATAGAATGGTAAGGTTGGAAGGGACCTCAAAGATCATTTAGTTCCTAACCCCTGCCATAGGCAAGGACACCTTCCACTAGTACAGGTCACTCAAGGACTCCTCCAACCTGGCTTTCAACACCTCCAGGCAGGGAGCAGCCACAACCTCCCTGGGCCAACCTGTGCCAGTGNGCTGGCTTGCTGCTTGGGTCTTGGGCTAGCAGCTCTGGCTTCTCCTCTCTGTTGAATAACTTCACTAACCACTTTTCTTCTAATCCTCCCCAGCCGATCCTCCTTGCGCGTAAGCCAAACCTTGGGGTAAGGTGTGGGGGTGGGGAGAAGGTGGAAGGGTGGTTGGGAGCCCCTCCTGGGGTCTCTGATTTCTGGGAGGGGTGTTGTGTGTCCGTATTATCTTAAACTTGTATATTTCTGTAAATATTCCTGTACATACTGTATATATTTGCTTGTATATTGTGCTGAGCTGCAAATATAGCTTCATCTCTTAACTTCCAGTCCGGCTGAGGTCTAGTCTGGGTCATTTTACAAGTGTGGGGGGGCGGGGAACACCCAAACCGTCACAAGAACTACAAAGGTTATCCAGTTGGAGTGTTTCAACTAGCAGTCAAGTCTTACCTGTTCAGCTGGAGAAAGTGGATGTCTGACTGTCAAAAGCTTAGGACTGAAGATCAGGGAAGATCTGGTCTGTTCTTCTCCCCTGAAGTTTTAATCCAGATTCTTCCTTTGTATGGTATTTATCTCTGTCTGATTTTCCTGAACGGTTGAGTCCTTGATACTAGCTCTCATCATGCCCTCTCAGAAAACCTATGACTGCCTTGCTGTGCTTGCCTTCTTGCTGCCAACAATTCTGCTGTTGCCCAGGCATATGAGGAATCAGCTACTCAGAAGAGTGCTGCCACTTAAGACCTGATGAACTTGAGCTATCTCCAAGAGAAAGCTTTTGGCAGTGTTCACACTGCAAGGGCTGGTGCTGCTGCACAGAAGGCTTTGTTTGAAAGGTGGTGTTTCTCTTTCCTTTACAAGCCAGGGGAGGCTAATTTATCTTGGCTCACTGTAACCGTCTGTGCTGCCTGCATATTAAACACATGGCTTTATATCCCCTTCTCCATTTCAGAGTTTCCTTTCACTTCTGCTTGGGAAGAAGAATTTCTGTTCCTTTTTTCACCCTTGTGCACCAGAAAGGCCATCTCACCCAGCCAAAGTTTGGGCCATCTGATATTTAAATGTGACTTCCATATTTCTGAGGCCAAGTCAAACTTGTCACTGGAGGAATTTCGACTCAGTCATCTGGTCTGGGTGCTAAGTCACTATGAGGTATTGGGCTTGCAATGGCACTCAAGTCAGCCAAGTCTCTGAGATCCAGACTTTCCTCATCTAGACTTTTTTTTGTTTTGTTTTTGTTTATCCTTTACAGTGACCTTCTCGATGAAGACCAAAAAGACTTTTAAATTTAAATGTTTATTACAGTTACAGACCAAATTCAAAATGATTAGGTCCAAAGAATAAATTGATAAGAGGGGTATAAATAGTTTCTTTACCCACTTTGTACTTGCCTACAGGCTGAGCTTTAAGCACTTCAATGAGTTTATGTGTTGCAGTAAGTATTTCGTTGTCTCCTCTGGTCTCCAGGAAGTTTTCTTTCTGTCCCTGCAGAGGCTATGTATGTCTGCATCTCTCTTCTCAAGTGCTTCTCTCTTTTGAACAGCTGTTTCACCACTCCTTACTACATGAATCTCTCTCTGTTTCACTCTGCCATACCTTGCAGTAAGAAAATTAACCTCTCTTAGGCTCAGAAGGAACAACCTCTTTCTTTCCAGCAGTCTTACCTGATTTACACACTCATTCCCAAAAAAAGAGAATTAAAGAATAGGTGTAGTAGATACTATCTATATATGGCTGTCCACCAGGTGCCTGCCAGACTGCTCTCTCAGTCCCCTTATCAACTGGACAAGGGGAAACAATAAAATCAAAAGCTCATGAGTTGAGACAAAGACAGGATTGCTCATCAGCTCCCATCATGGACAAAACAAACTTGACTTGGGAAAATAATTTATTGACAATGACAGAGCAGGATAATGAAAAATAAAAAGGAAACTAAAACCACCTTCCCAAGCCCCTTCTTCCCAGGCATAACTTCACTCCTGACTCTTCTATCTGTTACTCCTTAAGTTGTGCAGGAGAATGAGATTTGAATTCAGACTATAATGCTTCATCTCCGCTACTCATTCCTCCTCACACTCTTCCCTTGTTCCATCAAAGTATCCTTCCCATGGGGCACAGTTCTTCTCGAACTGCTCCAGCACTGGTCCTTTCCACAGAGTCCAGTCCTTCACACACAGACTGCTCCAGTGAGGCTTCTGTGTGGGGTCACAGGGCCTGTCAGAAAACCTACTCCTGTGTGGGCTCCTCCCCACAGCTTGCAGCTTCTATCAGTAGTCTGCTTCAACGTGAGATGTCTCAGGGCTGTAGGTTCCTTCAGGACATGTCCACCTCCTACAGTATTGAGTACTTCATGGGCTACAGCGCGGCTATATGCTCCAACACTCCCCTCCATGTGCTTCATGGGGACGACCTGCATCACCATGGTCTTCACCACAGGCTGCAGGGAAATTTCTCCTCTGCTTCTTGAAGCATGAATTTTCATGAAATTCACATCTTGGGGTCTTTNTCCAAGAGAAAGCTTTTGGCAGTGTTCACACTGCAAGGGCTGGTGCTGCTGCACAGAAGGCTTTGTTTGAAAGGTGGTGTTTCTCTTTCCTTTACAAGCCAGGGGAGGCTAATTTATCTTGGCTCACTGTAACCGCTGTGCTGCCTGCATATTAAACACATGGCTTTATATCCCCTTCTCCATTTCAGAGTTTCCTTTCACTTCTGCTTGGGAAGAAGATTTTCTGTTCCTTTTTTCACCCTTGTGCACCAGAAAGGTCATCTCACCCAACCAAAGTTTGGGCCATCTGATATTTAAATGTGACTTCCATATTTCTGAGGCCAAGTCAAACTTGTCACTGGAGGAATTTCGACTCAGTCATCTGGTCTGGGTGCTAAGTCACTATGAGGTATTGGGCTTGCAATGGCACTCAAGTCAGCCAAGTCTCTGAGATCCAGACTTTCCTCATCTAGACTTTTTTTTGTTTTGTTTTTGTTTTTCCTTTACAGTGACCTTCTCAATGAAGACCAAAAAGGCTTTTAAATTTAAATGTTTATTACAGTTACAGACCAAATTCAAAATGATTAGGTCCAAAGAATAAATTGATAAGAGGGGTATAAATAGTTTCTTTACCCACTTTGTACTTGCCTACAGGCTGAGCTTTAAGCACTTCAATGAGTTTATGTGTTGCAGTAAGTATTTCGTTGTCTCCTCTGGTCTCCAGGAAGTTTTCTTTCTGTCCCTGCAGAGGCTATGTATGTCTGCATCTCTCTTCTCAAGTGCTTCTCTCTTTTGAACAGCTGTTTCACCACTCCTTACTACATGAATCTCTCTCTGTTTCACTCTGCCATACCTTGCAGTAAGAAAATTAACCTCTCTTAGGCTCAGAAGGAACAACCTCTTTCTTTCCAGCAGTCTTACCTGATTTACACACTCATTCCCAAAAAAAGAGAATTAAAGAATAGGTGTAGTAGATACTATCTATATATGGCTGTCCACCAGGTGCCTGCCAGACTGCTCTCTCAGTCCCCTTATCAACTGGACAAGGGGAAACAATAAAATCAAAAGCTCATGAGTTGAGACAAAGACAGGATTGCTCATCAGCTCCCATCATGGACAAAACAAACTTGACTTGGGAAAATAATTTATTGACAATGACAGAGCAGGATAATGAAAAATAAAAAGGAAACTAAAACCAGCTTCCCAAACCCCTTCTTCCCAGGCATAACTTCACTCCTGACTCTTCTATCTGTTACTCCTTAAGTTGTGCAGGAGAATGAGATTTGAATTCAGACTATAATGCTTCATCTCCGCTACTCATTCCTCCTCACACTCTTCCCTTGTTCCATCAAAGTATCCTTCCCATGGGGCACAGTTCTTCTCGAACTGCTCCAGCACTGGTCCTTTCCACAGAGTCCAGTCCTTCACACACAGACTGCTCCAGTGAGGCTTCTGTGTGGGGTCACAGGGCCTGTCAGAAAACCTGCTCCTGTGTGGGCTCCTCCCCACAGCTTGCAGCTTCTATCAGTAGTCTGCTTCAACGTGAGATGTCTCAGGGCTGTAGGTTCCTTCAGGACATGTCCACCTCCTACAGTATTGAGTACTTCATGGGCTACAGCGCGGCTATATGCTCCAACACTCCCCTCCATGTGCTTCATGGGGACGATCTGCATCACCATGGTCTTCACCACAGGCTGCAGGGAAATTTCTCCTCTGCTTCTTGAAGCATGAATTTTCATGAAATTCACATCTTGGGGTCTTTGGTAATTTTATTTACATCAGTTTTACTGGTGTGATACCCTCTTGCACTGACCAGATGAAAAATTAACTACCGTTTTCTTTAATTTTCAGCTGATACAAATCTAATCATTATAATTTAATGCTATAACTGTAGAAATTCTACCAGGTTTCGATCCAGAAGATACAATGAATATAAAGAATTCAAACAAGACTTGTGATATAGAGAGTGTAGGTGTGTGGGGGTTTTATGCTGTCTGTGCTATTCTTTGTAAAAATGCACAGTAGCTGTGTAAGAGTCTAAATGATTCTCCCTTGTTCAAATCAACAAAGATAACATTGTCATTGTGGACTTCCTGGGCTCAGCCCAGGATTCTGGCCGAAAGCTCAGGGATGCAAATGAACAGATACAGCACCTTGGTGAACTTCTTGGACTTCAGCCTGGTTTGAATGCCCAGGATGTGGACATCTCACATCATCACCCGAAGAGAAAAGGCTTCTGTGTATTTGGGCTATGGACAGGTAAGCGGAACAGGGAGGGGGTGGAGATGACCCACACCCATGCCACCGCCGGACCCCTGCAGATACATGAGAACATAGGAAGATGTCCCGGGGAGATGCACCTGGACAGTGGTCTAAAAACTGTATAAAAAGACATGAACAATGCCTGCAAAGAGAACACCTCCACTGGAGCACCTCCACCAGAAGAATTTGAGGAATAACTCCTGCAAAACAACTCTACAGAAGAACATCTCTGGACCAGGCACACGTCTCTCTCTCTCTCTCTCTCCCCCATCTTTCACTGATGGTAATATAATCCCTGATCTTTTCCTTTTCTGCTCTTCTCTTTTTCTGTATTCCTTCTCCCTTCTTCCCTCTCTCCCTCTGTTTAGTTCAACTTTATCCATTGATAAATAGTTGTGTGGTGCTATCTGGTCTCGTTTGCACCTTAATTTCACAACAGGGAAATCTAGAAGAATAAATCTTGCTCCTCTGGACAGAGATATTGTTAATCTCTGTTCTCTGGACCTTGACACTGTGTCTTAGTTTGGATGTGTGACCTCAGCTCTAACCTCACAGCTCTACCGTCACTGTTATGTTTCAGATGCCATAAAGCACCCATAGAAAAGAATGCGCAAAAAAGAAAGCGAATGCACATGAAATAAGGTGAAAAGATGAAATTTCACAAATACATTACATGAACTTGTTATTTACATTTTCTGAAAATATCTCTCAGCCCAGGAATGTGATCAGAAATGCGCTCCTTAGCTTTGTGATTCATGTTGCATTCAGAAGAGGTGACTTTGTAAGCTGTGCCTTTGCTGTTCCCTTGTAACTGAAAGTTTGTGCTTTTGCTGTTTTTTAAGGTAACACAAAGTGTTTGGTTCTGTAGGTGCATTCACTGATTAATTATCAGTGGAATTTGCTGTAAAATCCTTAAAAAGCTGGAGGCTTAGCTTTAAGCACAACATGTTTCTCATTTCTTCAGAAGAAGCATTAATTGAACTGGATTTAAAGCTTTAGCTTGTAGAACTTAATCAGAAATGACTTGACTTATACCACTGTCAAATGCAAAATCTACTAAAGTCAATGAATATGAAGGGAAAATTTGTCTACCTGAATAGATGTCAAGTCAAGAACTTCTGGCAGGACTCAGAGCCTCTTACAGAAAACTGAGGAGTATACTGTAGTTCTTTAAAAGTTGTAGTGATCCACCAAGACTGCAGAAGTTGGTTTGTTCTTTGCCTCATTTCCCCCCTAAATCTTGACACTAGCAACACTACTCTTCATAGTTTGTCCATCAGCTCACCATAATTTTGAGAGCTGAAATGTACAAATGAATAACAATTCAGGCAACAACAATATTTCTCTCTGAGCTACATGCTTATTTTTTGTTCTCTCAGGATGCTTATTTATATTCCATTAACTAAGCATTAAAGCATAAAATGCCAGTTCATGATGTTTTCAGCCTTAAACTCTTGCAGAATCATATAATCAGCCAGGTTGGAAGAGATCTACAAGCTCATCCATTCCAACCTATCACCCAGCCCTAGCCAATCAACTAGGCCATGGCACTAAGTGCCCCATCCAGGTTTTGCTTCAACACCTCCAGGCACAGCAACTCCACCACCTCCCTGGGCAGCCCATTCCAATGCCAATCACTCTCTCTGTCAACAACTTCCTCCTAACATCCAGCCTAGACCTCTCCTGGCACAACTTGAGAGTGCGTCCCTTCGTTCGGTTGCTGGTCACCTGGTAGAAGAGACCAACCCCACCTGGCTACAACCTCCTTTCAGGTAGTTGTAGACAGGTTTGAGGTCTGCCCTGAGCCTCCTCTTCTGTAGGCTGCACACCCCCAGTTCCCTTAGCCTCTCCTCACAGGGCTGTGCTCCAGGTCCCTCACCAACCTTGGTGCCCTTCTCTGGACACCTTCCAGCACCTCAACATCTCTCTTGAATTGAGGGGCCCAGAAGGGGACACAGAACTCAAGGTGTGGCCTGAGCAGTGCTGAGTCCAGGGGCAGAATGATCTCCCTTGTCAGGCTGGCTGGCCACACTGTTCCTGATCCAGGCCAGGATGCCATTGGCTCTCCTGCCCACCTGGGCACACTGCTGGTTCATCTTCAGCTACTACCAGCATCCCCAGGTACCTCTCTGCCTGGCTGCTCTCCAACCTGTAACACTGTCCCCAGCCTGTAACACTGCTTGGGGTTACATAATATCTCTGGAAACTGGGACAGTCCTGGGAAGGACGTGCTTGCTACGCAAGATTATGTACAAGTAGAATTCTCTGCATTGTAAAATAGTAGACAATTCAACTCCAGTAACTTCAACTGGCTTTTGGAATGCAAATTTCAACTGTCAAGTCTTAATTAAAAACTTCCAGTCAGCACTATTTAAAAAGTGGAAGAGAACTAAGTGGTAGGTTGTTGCAGAGAATGTGCAGGTTGCAAGCTTAAAGAAGTAGATAAGATGACAGGTATATAATTATCGTCACATCAAGTGAAGGACAAGAAGCAGTCTGCAGTTCCCGAAGAGGTGGGGCTCCAGCAATTTTCAGCATGGCAAGGGCTTCCTCAGGGTTAATCTGTCACTCAATTTATTTGAAAGGAGAATCTCCTGTGCTAAACCTCTGAGAGACCTCAAAACTGGTGATGTGCTGGGTGCGGTTCATGCATGGAGGGATTAATATGAGTGCAAATGCTTCTGTTTCATACATCAGACAAGGATGAGTTCGAGGCACAACACCATGGCCAGGTGTTTGGTAGGTTCTGTTCACCAGCACATTGTATCTGTCTTGTAATCCCCAACTCAATGGAAAAGCAGCAAAGTAATGAATCAAAGGCCCACTGCAGTTAGTCATCTGAAGACAAGGGTCTTCATCATCTTCTGCAGGTTTTAAACCAGCAAGGCAGTTCTCTGTAGACTACAAAAAAGTGAAAGTTCTGGGTAAAGAATCATTTTTTTTGCTATCTAAAACTAAACCACTCAGAGATACTATTCAGCATTCCTTAAGACTACGATGGTGATACAATGTGACTTAATACCACTATCCTCTTGCCCCCAGGTACACACAGAATGACTTCCTGCACAAGTTTGTTCTGACCGAGCAGCATATTAGTGTAAGGCCACAGTGGTGCTCTGTTTGCCCAGGTTTCACAGGTCAGATCCTTTGACCTAAATCCACTGCTGCAGCTGGAGTGTAAGTAGACTTAAGGATAACAGCAGCCTTGTGTCTTTGTTGTGGTAGGCCTAAATAGGCAAAAATAGGCTTATACATGTCCTGGCTTGCCCAGACATGTTTCTCTTCTCTCCCTCCTTCTGTTTTGGGGCAAAGCAAATGTGAGAAAGACGACAAAGAACCTGGAGCCACTGAGTCTAAGGACTGTGGTCTACCCAGACTTGTTTGCATCCTGCGGTAAACAAAAGTACACAGGCTCAGCTTGTGCCTGCCTTGTGCAAGGCCTGTGTTCTGCCCTAAAAAGGGTAAAGCAAGCCTATGGCTTCACCTAATATGGTCAAGCTATTCTGGTCAACTGCCATTCTGATTGGCTATTTTGTGTCCCAAGGTCCCTTATTCTCAGGTTGTATTGATAAAAGAGGAGGAGCAGGTGGCGCAATGTGCTCTGCTGTTGTATTTGTGCTTGCTTGCTGCTGCTACTGCCTTATTGTATCCTGAACTGCCTGGAAACTGCTTGACAAGAGTTTACCAGGAACAGGCTCTAAATGCCTGCATGTGATTGTTCTGCACAGCCAGTGTGACACTGTGCAGAGACTGCACATCACAAGACATCCTGCCTGCACCTGAAAGCCTCCTGCCAGGACAGGAAGTCCTGGAGATACATAGATCATCCAGAGAGATCAGGACCAGGTCAGAGATTGTCTGCCTCCTTTCCCCAGCAGCCTGGGAAGAATCAAAAGTCTCAATGGCTGACAAGACAGTAACAGAATTCATTGAAAGCTTTTGGGTACTGTCTGAAGCTGTAGCCAGCCCTGCCAGTCGGGAGATATTTTGTGAGTAAGCCTCTTGTAATTCACTTTAATTCATTGTAATTCACAATGTAATTCATTGCCTTCTGTCATAAGCAGAAAGGAGCTTCCTGAGTTGTATTATTGCTAGTTATTTCTAGATCCTGTGTTATTAGCTGTATATTGTTTCCATGACTGTGCAAAGAACTGAGTATTATTAAAATGGGGGTCGGGTTGGGGAGAGTTCTGAATATTGAATATTAATAAACAATATTAACCTTTGAAAATTATATCTCACATGAATTAACTACCCATCCATAACTGTCTTAGACCCCAAATCCATGTTTGCAGTGTGTTTTCCCCTGTATGTCTGTATATTAGGTGCTTGCATGACATCTCTTATGTCAGAGTGGTTACAGAAAGTGAAGACAGGTTGTCTAGGGAGGTTGTGGAGGTCCTGTCCCTGGAGGTGTTCAAGATCATGTTGGATGAGACCTTGAGCAACCTGGGCTAGAGGGAGGTGTCCCTGCCCATGGCAGAGGGGTTGGACCTAGATGATCTTGAAGTTCCCTTCTAACCCAAACTATTCTATGAGTCTATGATTCTATAAGAAAACTTGCAAGGAGGAGGTGTCACCAATTCTTTAGATATATTTTAAGAATAAAGTGACAATTCAGATTTAATTTTTTCTGATTTTGTCAGCTTAAGGCTGCCTGTGTTAAAAAAGTAAATCTTTTTAATATTTAACCTGAAAATTTGACTAAGTAGGCTTAACAGTCAAAGCTCAGTTTTAGAAATGGCATCATGCTAAAAGAAGTTTCCTCATCTCCCTCCAGTTAGAAAGCATTAACCTTTAAATCTCGGCAGGTTTGGAATATCCAGTCTCCTGGATAATATATAATCAGTACTGAAGAGGCATAATGTATTAGCTACTCAGGCATCTGTTAGAGAAAAATCTTTCTTTAGTAGTTTTTCACATTTGTAATCCATATTTGACAAATTTGACTTGACCAATTATTCATAAACAAAAGGAATGTTATGCTACTTAATTTTTTTCAGGGTCTTGAGGGCCCTGATAGGCTTTAATGGCCCTTCCCAGTCATTTCAGCCCCTTAGGGCTATTAGTCCTTGCTACACTGACACCATAGCACATTGATCTCCAGCTCCTTGCAACCCTGCCCTGCCTAGCCCTGGGCCCTGCCAAGCCACGGGCCAACATTTCTGTCCCATGCCCTTGTCAGACCACCTCAGGGCTGGGTCTAACCATGGTGCCCATCACTGGGTCTGATCCTAGTCCTCCATCATCCACTTCCCTGTATTGGAACTCACCGGGATATCACATCGGGGGTGACCAGAATGTCAGGGATCACCAGAGCCTGTGGAATCACACAATGTTGGGGATTGCTAGGTGCGGGGGGATAGATGACACGACACAGGGATGACCAGACAGCAATTTGGTGCATCCAAGATCACCCCATATACTTATACAGGATAGACTGCCTGGTTACACGATATGCATTCTCTCGTCTTATTACAGGCAACTCTTCTTGAGCTCTTCTCACACACAGTTTTGCTATGCTACGTCCTAGTTTACATAACTGCCTCTTTATCTTGAATGATTCCCAGCACAGAGTACTGCTGTGTTGGAAGTCTTGTGAGACCCAACACTTCCCCAGTACTACACAGCCTCTAGCATCCATCAGAGATGATCTGAGCCCAATTCCTCCTCTTCTTGGCTCACCTGACCCCTGAGAACCCTTGGGTACCTTCCTCACCACAGCTATCACACTCAGTTCCCAGACTCCATCTCTTAGGGAGCAGCTGACTCCTGCTGTTCCTTGGCAGTTATAGTGCAACACAAATGCTCCAATTCTTAATTGAATTAGATTAAATTAAATTAAATTTCCTGTAGTCCCAGATTACATCTGGGACAAAAAAAAATAAGAGTGAGATAAAATGAAGAATGCTGGAATTCCCATCTGCTTGTGTTTACTGACTTTACTCATGCCAGTATCTTTGGGACATTACTGAAGGCTGTGTGGGTTGCCTTGGGAAAGATGATTCAGGCTGAAACAAAACTGTTTGGATGGGATTAATGTTGTCTCTTCTTCACCTGGACTGTCTATGGTGACTGAGCTGTTCTTGCCGCTATTAAGATGGGTGCAATGATTTCAGAAGTCTGATAAATAAAAATAAATGCAATTCCACAAAAGGGTGTAAGCAAATACTGTCCTACAGAGTGGCAAGTAGCACTGGGTTCCCACTTGTCAGAAAGGTAAATAAAATCAATGAGTTTTTAGCAGATATATTATTTCATTATGTGACAGTTAAAGCACAGTGTGAAATCTAAACAGAAATCAGCACCTGCCAATGCTTGTTGAGCTGTGTGGTATTTTTTTTTCAAGCTCATGATTTAAAAATCTTAAGAACTGAAATAATAGTGCTTTCTTTTAAAATATTGTATCTCTGAAAATCCCCTGAGAAAGTGAGATGTGCATTCACCAATACAGGTATTGGTTTGGGTAGCTCAAACCCTCCATGTTGTGCCTTGTTTTCCTGAGGTGTCAGTTGCACTGGAAAAACTTTCTCTGAACATTGTGACATCTCATTCTTCTCTTTCATGTGATATCTTATACTTTACTATTCCTTAATGGTTACAAAATGGCTTTTAAAAAACCCCTGAAAGGTCACTGATTAGCTCAGCATCTTGCTGACCAAACTGTTGTACTTCTTTTCAGATTGGATGGTTCAGCCTTGTGGCATTCATGTGACACTGGTTTCACAATGGTAAATCAGATCCAGATTTCAGCTGTCTGCTGTAAATGTCTGTTTCTTTCTGCTATCTGTAATGGGAGTGTAGACAAATAATTTAGATGGGCTTGCCATTGTGGACCTCTACATTCAGATGTGGTGAATCCAATACTTAATTTTCTTCTAGCCTCCATCGGCATTTTTCTCCATTCTCCCAGTGCAACAGCAGTATCTTTCAGCTAAGCAGACATTCTTGACTTGAACCTTCTCTGCAGACATAAAAGGGACTTGATAGAAGCAGACTTCTAATGGCATCCTTCAAAATGGAAAAAAATGAGCAGGGCCTCTTTCTTCTCCACATTCTGATTTGTAATATTCTCTACCTGCATCTCCCCTATGGAGAAAGACTGCGAGACCTGGGGCTTCTTAGTCTGGAGAAGAGAAGACTGAGATCTGATCTATGTCTATAAATATCTGAGGGGTGGGGGGTCAAGTGGATGGGGGCAATCTCTTTGTTTCTGTTGATGTTTGTGCAGATTCTGCTATGTGGTGTCCCGTTCAGGAGTGGGGACTCCTGGGACTAAGCAAATCCTGTGGATAATAATCCAAGAAGTATTTCTGGTAGAAGAGGCAGTGCATATTTTGTAGAACAACCTTGTTTACCTGATAGCCTTCTTAGGAGAAAGGAACTTATTGGTTCAGATTTGTCCTTGGAAAGTTTAATTACATCTGTAGAGAATGAAAAAAAAACCCAAAAAACAAACCAACCAAAACCAACCTAAAAATAAAAGAGGCTTAGTTTTAATGACTAATTTGTTGTTATTTCCAGTCCTGAAAAAAACAAATTAGGATCTGTACTTTTACAGTTTCCCTCCCAAGAAGACAAGACATATTTAGCTCTATAAATATTTGATCAGGGCTCAGCCACCTGGAAAACCTTGTAAAGGAGGAAATAAACTCCAAGAGGTCAAACCTTCTTTTGGTGTTAGGTTCACCATATTGAACACAGAAATACTGGGACAAATTTCCCAGAGAAGCTCAAGGACTATCAGTACCAGCTGGTGCGGTATGTGTTCCCACATGGTATGACCTCACTCTGTTATGAAACCTGAACCTGTTTCTATGTGCAGCGAGGTCTGTGGGTGGGATTCATCTCACTCCAGGTTAGATGTCCTACATCAGATACAATTCATCTTAGATTCCATTTACAACCATTGTAGTGCTATAGGCATTTTCGAATCTGAGTCATCTGATTGCTTTCAAATGTCTACTCAGAACAAGACTGATTTCATTCTAGATTTGCTTTCCTCTTGTTGTTCTCCGTTGATTGCACAGAAACCTTTGTGTGACTGGTTCATACATGGACATCTCTCTGTCATCTGTCAGATGTCATCCTGTTTCATGAGAAATATTTTAAATACTGTCATCTGTGGCGACCTCGCTGAGTTTAATTGATTTATTACCCAAGACTGGGCAGCAGGTTAATATTTATGGATTTCTGTACGACAATATTTCATCTAAGAATTCAAGAGGAAGCAAGAATGTGACATTACTTTACTAAGATAGTAGCTGTAGGGAGAAATCAGAGACTCACAT
Source organism: Semnornis frantzii (assembly GCA_013399775.1). Classification (NCBI taxonomy): domain Eukaryota; kingdom Metazoa; phylum Chordata; class Aves; order Piciformes; family Ramphastidae; genus Semnornis; species Semnornis frantzii. The sequence goes on along the minus strand of VWYK01026533.1, from coordinate 2,057 downwards.
TAATATATCATACCAACTCCATGTCTACATGCAATGGGTATGACCCTAGGGCAAAAGGTGGCATACTTAAAAAATATTTATTTCTCTGTAAATTATATTCAGGTCTTGTAGTCCTGCAGGATGTGGTTTCTTGATAGGAGCTGTATTTCAATCTCAAGGTAAACATACAACCTGAATCAACATTTCCCCTGTGGTGAGTGCAACTCCTCACTGGTCCCTGTTACTGAGGTAACTTGAAGACCTGAAGAAACTGCCAGGTTATTCAGAGCAGAGTCAGCTGAATATCTTTGGGCTGCACAATTAGAGCATCCTGCAGTCATATTTGAATATATTATTCACTGAATTTCACCCATCCATTTTTCATCCAGATCATGAAGTGAGTAATTTGGGGTTATATAGTATAGTCTTAGGCTTTATCAACATGTTGAACAAGAGTGTTTCACATAAAATCATTGTATGTTATCATAGAATGGTAAGGTTGGAAGGGACCTCAGAGATTATCTAGTTCCAAGCCCCTGCCATAGGCAGGGACACCTCCCACTAATGCAGGTCACTCAAGGCCTCCTCCAACCCAACCTTGAACACCTCCAGGGAGAGAACAACCACAACCTCCCTGGGCAACCTGTGCCAGTATGCCATNGGATTGTGCCTACCCAGATGCAGGACCTTACACTTGACCTTTTTGAATTTCATGAGGTTGGCCTGGGCACACCTCTGCAACCTGCCCAGGTCCCTCTGGATAGATCCCTGCCCTCTAGCAAGTCAACCGTGCCACACAACTTGGTGCCATCTGCACACTTGCTGAGGGTGCACTGATTCCTCTGTCCATATCACTGACAAAGGTGTTAAACAGCACTGGTGCCAGCACTGACTCCTGAGGGATGCCACTTGTCACTGGTCTCCAGGTAGACATCGTGCCCTTGATCACCACTCTCTGTGTGCCACCATCCAGCCAATTCCTTATCCACCAGTGCTTCACCCATCCAGTCCGTGTTTTTCCTGTTTGGTGACCACGATGTCATGTGGGACAGAGTCAAATGCCTTACTCAGATTCAGGTAGATGACATCAGTTGTCCTTCCCTTGTCCACTGTTGATGTGACTTCTTCATAAAAAGCCACCAAATTTGTCAGCAAATGTTATTTGTTTGGGTTTAATCAACACACAGGGAAACCAAGAATGAGCAAAGCATGGTATAAAGTTTTCCTGCTGCTTAGATTCTAAGCATTAAAGGGCAACTAATGGAAAAAAATTGCCCTATTTCATTACCTGTACCAAAACACAGAGTGTTCTCCCTGTCATGACAGTATGTCAGCATTTAATCAGGAACCAGATTACATCCTAATATAATTATTATTCTGTCTGTAAATTTATTGAGAAATGGAAGTTCATTGGCACCTGAGCACCATTGGACTTTCATAGCTAAATGAGTATTCAGGATTAGCTGTGAGAAGACTCATGTTCCCTGATGAATCTTCAGGTGATCCAAGTTGAAATTTTTCTTTGGCATGTGTGGTGCCTTGCCCTTAGCACATAAAACATACCTATAGGCTTCACGAGGAAAGAGATGGCCAGCTTTTAAAGCCTCTGAGGTTTGACAGTGTACTTTGGCTGAGGTCCTAAAATAAATAAGCATGAGATAGGACTAGAGGAGCATCTGTTGTGTGGAATGCAGCACGGGGGTGGGAGGAGATAGGCAGAGGACAGAGAGAGCTTCCTGAAAGACATCACCACTGTTTTTCCTCTTTTGTGTGCTGCTGGGGGAGCAGTTTAACAAGCAAAACATGCAGGCAAACAGTGCAACAGATGGTGCAACCTGCTATTGAGGAAACATTTCAGAGGGTAACAAAATATGGTTGAAACCAGCTTACAGTTTACACACTGACTGCAAAACTGAACATGCTGTTTTCAGCAGGCTGTAGCTGTTTTCATTTGTTGATGCCAAGTGCTTTGGGGAGCTGCAACTCCAAAGTGGTTAGTGCAGCAGCAGGAATCCCTGTAAGAGCTTAGACTTCACTAAGCTGGGTAGATAAGTTAGGACCCCACCTGGAGTCCTGTG
>VWYK01026532.1:0-13683 GCA_013399775.1 Semnornis frantzii | reverse complement strand
CCCTGAGCTTCACATTCCTGAGCAGTTTGTTTGTGAGACTCAGCACTGAGGATTTTTTCTTCTATTTGGAGCTATGAATGTTCTCTAACTTTTCTGCAAGGCAGTTCACACAATCACAGCACCATGCAGCTTGGCACAGCCCCTCAGGAGCACCAAGCCCAACCTAGAACCCTGCTCTCCAAGATTCACCTTCAACCACAGCCCCAAGCACCACATCCAAACCACCTTAAACACAGCCAGGCTGGGGGACTCCACCACCTCCCTGGGCAGCTCATGCCAGTCCCTGACCACTCTCTCCATGAAGAACCTTTTCCTAATGTCCAATCTAAACCTGCCCAGCCTCAGCTTGAGGCCAGTTAGTGTTCCTCATTCCAGACCTGCAAGCATTGAGTCCAACCTCCCTGCCAGAGCAGGACCAGACAATCCAGCTCAGGGCACACAGAACACATCCAGACAGGTCTGCAAAGGCTCCAGAGAAGGAGACTCCACAACCTCTCTGGGCAGCCTGTGCCAGGGCTCTGGGACCCTTCCAGTCAACACTTTCCTCCTTGTGTTGAGCTTGAACCTCCTGTGCTGCAGCTTCCATCCATTGCTCCTTGTCCTGCAGAAAGGAAACCCTCAACAGCCTTTGGATTCCAGAAGTGCCTGCAGACAGGAAACCCTCAACAGCCTTTGGATTCCAGAAGTGCCTGCAGACAGGAAACCCTCAACAGCCTTTGGATTCCAGAAGTGCCTGCAGACAGGAAACCCTCAACAGCCTTTGGGTTCCAGAAGTGCCTTTAGACAGGAAACCCTCAACAGCCTTTGGGTTCCAGAAGTGCCTGCAGACAGGAAACCCTCAACAGCCTTTGGGTTCCAGAAGTGCCTGCAGACAGGAAACCCTCAACAGCCTTTGGGTTCCAGAAGTGCCTTTAGACAGGAAAACCTCAGCATCCTTCCAGTGTTTCCAGAAGAAATTATTTGTTCAGCAATTTGAAGGCATTAAAACTCTATTCTGAGTTCATTGCTTTGCAGCCTAACAGCTTTAGTGGTCAAACAATTGTTTGCTGAGCCTGTTCCAGCCAGCTCCCTGCAGCATGCTGATGGGGGAGAGGGAGGATTACTTGTCAAGAGGATGCAGCTGCAGAACACTCACTGTCATACCAGCAGATAATCTGCCTGTGTCTGGATAGAGTGGGGGGCTATGGAACAATCCCTATGCAGCTCCATGTTTTATCCAACCTCCTCAGTAACTTCTAATAAATGTAATTCAAAAAGGCCTCTGTGGAATTTTTCCTCCTTTTCACAAGAGCCACAGAAGCCTGCAATGGTTCAGGTTGGCAGGGACCTCAGAGCTGAACTGTCCCAACCTCCCCACCATGGGCAGGGACACCTCTCAGCTAGGCTGCTGGAGGGCTCCTTGTCTTTGCAGCACTCCACAGCTCTGTGTCCTTCCTTTGCTGAGGACACCAGAACTGGAGGCAGTATTGGAGCTGGGCTCTGAGCAGAGCAGAGGTGGCAATGTCCCCTCTGCTGCCCACATTCCTCTGGATGCAGCCAAGGAGAGGGTGTGCTCTCTGTGCTCAGAAATGCCTGCAGGGCAGCAGCAGCTCTATGAGAAAGCAGTCAGATGGCCCAGGAGAAAAGGAAAAACAGCCTCTTGGCCTGTCTGTGCTCCAGTGCTAACCTGCACTAATTATACTGCAGCTCCAGAAACTGCATACAGGACACCAAAGCAGCTGACAGCAGTTGGTCATGACCAAAATCTAATTTCTTCAGAAGAGGATCTGTCTCTGGCTGAGATCATGACCTTATCTCTGCAGCTTTGTTTACTTCTGCCATTGATTTAGATGCAGAAGATAAAGGATTTCAGTAACAAACGTGTGAGCAATGCTGAGGCAGGACTGCAAAGCTTTTTTCACTGCAATCACACCTTCAAAACATGACTGAATCCCTGAGATGTGTCCCTCACAGTGAATCACAGAATGTAGGGGTTGGAAGGGACCTCCAGAGAGCATCCAGTCTAAATCCCCTGCCAGAGCAGCATCACCCTGGGCAGGGCACACAGGAACACAGCCAGGCGGGCTTGGGAAGGCTCCAGAGAAGGAGACTCCACAACCTCTCTGGGCAGCCTGCTCCAGGGCTCTGGCAGCCTCACCACACAGAAGTGTCTCCTTGTGTTGAGGGGGAACCTGCTGGGTTCCAGCTGGTACCCATTGCTCCTTGTCCTGTCACTGGGCACCACCAAGCAGAGCCTGGAGCCTCCATCCTGATGCCCACCCCTCAGCTATTTCTAGACACTGATCAGATCCCCTCTCACCTTCTCCAGACTGACCAGCCCCAGGGCTCTCAGCCTTTCTTCACAGCAGAGTCCCCAAGTCCCCAAGCATCCCCACAGCCTCCACTGGCCTCCCTGCAGCAGGTCCCTGCCTCTCTGGAACTGGGGAGCCCAGAACAGGATTGCATGTCTGGTTTCAGCAGGGCAGAGCAGAGAGAGTAGAACCAACCTAGCCCTGCTGTTCAGTTCTCTTGCTGCACCTGAGGATGCCACTGGCCCTCTTGGCCACAAGGACACATTGCTGTCCCAGGTAGGACTTGCTGCCCACCAGGGCAGCAGAATATGTCTCACTTCATGAGGAGTGCAGAATGAGGCAGCTCAGCCACACAAGTTCTCCACTTTGAAAATACTAAGATCTTGCCAAAGAATAACAGTGGAAAACCAATCAGAGCAGTGGAGAATAATTTAGAGAGAGGATTTGGCAATTGTTTGCTCTGCTCTGAGCTTCTGTGGAGAGGTTCTCCTAAATTACAACAATTTGACTGGCAAATTGTAGAGCTGCAGAAGCTCATCTTTGGCATTCCCATTAAAAGGCTTTCAGCTCTTCCTTAGCTTGCTGAATGCAGCTTTATTTTGTTTACTTGTTTGGCTGCAATTCCCTGCAATTGGTAATTGTGCCTTCCCCTGTAAGCCCATCTGCCACTTCAGAGAGAAAAAAACATGCAGCAAGCACCAAAGCATGACAGAGGTGGTGGACATGGAGAGCTTTTCACTAGCACACACTTATAACCTGTGTGCATGGCAGCAAAGGGCCACAGAGATGCTGCAAGGGCTGGAGCAGCTCTGCTGTGAGCACAGGCTGAGGGAGCTGGGGGGGTGCAGCCTGCAGAGGAGAAGGCTCCAGGGGCACCTCAGAGCTGCTGCCAGTGCCTGAAGGGAGCCTGCAGGAAGGCTGCAGAGGGACTTTCTGCATGAGGGTGTTCAAATCTGCATGCCACAGTACAGGAAAGACATCGAGGGGCTGGAGGGTGTCCAGAGAAGAGCAGTGAGGCTGGGGAGGGGTTTGGAGGGCTTCATAAGAGGAGCAGTGAGGGAGCTGAGGTTGTTCAGTCTGCAGAAGAGAAGGCTGAGGGGAGAGCTCATTGCTCTCTGCAGCTGCCTGGAAGGAGGCTGCAGTGAGGCTGGGGTTGGTCTCCTCTCCCATGTAAGCAGAGACAGGATGAGAGGAAATGGGTTTGAGTTGTGCCAGGGGAGGGTTGGGTTGGACATGAGGAAGAACTTCTTTAGTGAGAGAGTGGTGAGGGGTTGGAACAGGTTGCCCAGGGAGGTGGTGGAGTCTCCATCCCTGGAGGTGTTGAAGGAGCTGTAGCTGTGGTGCTGCAGGACAGGGTTTGGTGGTCATGCTAGCTGGGTTGGGGTTGGACTCCATGGTCTCGGTGCTCTTTCCCAGCCTCAGTGATGCTGTGATTCTATGAGTTTTTTGCTGCTCACTTGACAGGCAGCAACTTGCCAAACTACTGCAATTTGTCTACGTGACTGTACCTTGACCAGGCCACCCAAGAGCCATCCTGTTATCCCCATTTTGCAGAGAAATGACTGAGACATTAGAGTAAGATAGGACAGTGGTGATGGATAAAGCTCCGAGACTTCAGTTCTCACCCACTCCTGCTGTTTCCACATTGCCTTCAGGACACAGCCTATCTCCAGTGGCTTTGCCTTTGCCAAGCTGATTTTGATGAAGCATTTAGTGCTGCAGCAGATGCAATGCATGCACATGCAGATCTTCTGCAGGAAACTAAAGGGCTCCAAAACCTCACTAAAACAGAGCATGTCAGGTGCCTGAGGAGCTTCCCTGATGCTACCTTTCACTGCCCCCCAGTTTTATTCACACATCTTTTGCCTCTCCCAACCCCAATTCCTTTTTGGGGCAGATTTTTACAGCCTCCACCATCTACTATCTCCATCAGGGGCTGGAAACTCTCAGAATGGGTAAATATAAAAAGGCAAATGAGCGGAGAGCTGTTGGGAGTCCAACAGCCTCTGTCAAATGTCCATTGGCCAGAGACTGCTGGCACCTGGGGGGGCAGAGGGGAAGGCAGAGTGGAGAAGGAAAGCTGCATGCAAAGGCCTTAGGAAATTTCCAACGACCTCAGTCTGCTTCTCCATCAGTGTTCCAACTGATCTCAGGGGGGCAAATCTTATTTCTCTATCACTGAATGAGAAGGGGAAGGAGAAAGAGAACAGCCCAGGCAGGCGCTGAGGCAATGTCTGCTTTGGACAAGCTGCTCTGCTCCATCCTCACCTTGCCCTGCTCCCTGCCAACACAGCTCCTCTCTGTGAGCTGGGCACAGGTACGAGTGCAATGCTCACACTCTGTAACCCAGGTAGCAATTTCCTGGCCAGCAGGCTTAAGCATTAAATGGCTGCAAGAGGACAGCCAGACAGGCCTCTGCGGTGCCGCAGGTGGTGACGCCAGCAGGCACTTTTTGCTTCACTTGCCCATGGTTTGGTGCAACCCTCACTGGCCCTGGCTCAGCCAGCACTTACCACTGCTGCTGCTGTTAGTGTCACCTGGAGAGTGCTTGATCAGGCACAAGTGCAGTGCTGTGGTTAGTAAGCACACCTTTTGCACATGCAGTGTTTATCAGCCAGCTAAATGACTGCTACCTGCTCCGGGACGCGCAGAGCTTTGCTTTCCACTAAAGGAAAGCAGGCAGCTGAAAACAAGGGGTTGGCAGCAGTTATGGAAGGAGGGAAGGTGATTCTCACTCCAGCAGCCCTTGAGAACCCATCAGAGGTTTGCCTGAGGAGGACCACAGGGATGACAGCACAAACCCACAGCATGACAACAGCAAAGTGCATCACTGCCACGGGGCCCTGGGCAGCACAGCTGCAGCAGCTCCACAGCTAACAGCGAGAGCCTGGGGGATTGCAAATGCAAGCCCTGTAGCTACAGCAGGGGAAGGCACCTCTGGGACCACACAAGCCCTTTTAAGTGCTGGTATCACTGTCTGGCACACACTGCTAACTCCACAGAGGCCAGCTCAGCAGGGTGTGTGCACAGCAGAAGCACTCCTCCCTCCTCAGTTTGGGTTATCTTATCTGCAGTCCTGTTGGGTCACATTTGTCTTCTTCCCTCTGTATTTCTTCCTCAAACTTAGTACCAAGGCAGACAGGTTCTAAAACCAGACACTGTAACAGAAAATCACTGTTGCAATATATCCATTTTATATCCCATGTACTAGCAGATCACCTAGGGAACCTATAAGCAAAAGAAACCTTGAAAGCTTGGAAAAGTTCATCTCATTATTAGATGGTGCCCAGACTTGGGGATCAGTACAGAGAAGATACCCAACCTGGAATACTCTGTCCAGCTCAGGGGCCTCCAGCATAAGAGAGCCATGGAGTTACTGGAGAGGGTCCACAGGAGGCCATGAAGATGATCAGAGGGCTGGAGAAGCTCCCCCGTGGGGACAGGCTGGGAGAGTTGGGACTTTTCACCCTGGGGAAGACTCCAGGGAGACCTTAGAGCAGCCTTGCAATACCCCAGTGGGCTACAGGAGAGCTGGGGAGGGACTCTGGACAAGGGCTTGGAGTGACAGGATGAAGGGCAATGGTTTTGAGCTTGAGGAGGGCAGATTTGGACTGGAGATGAGGAAGAAATTCTTAGCACTGAGGGTGGTGAGACACTGGCACAGGTTGCCCAGGGAGGTTGTGGAGGACAGAATGTGATCAAAGATCAAAGATCCCATTCTGTGCTTCTGTGCTCCACAGCCTCCCTGGAGGTGTTCAAGGCCAGGCTGCATGAGGCCTTGTGCTGGTGAGAGGTGTCCCTGCCCATGGCAGGGGGCACTGGAACTGGCTGAGCTTTGAGATCCCTTCCAACCCAAACCACTTTACAGTTCCATGAAGCTCAAGTTCTATCCACACCTACACCAGTCAGAGAGGAATCCAAAGCAGTGCCCCTGGGCATTCCAACCATACTGGCATCAGCTGGGCTGTCCTTGCCAAAGCACCACAGGATGCCAGGGGCTGGAAGGGACCCAAGGAGCTCAGCCAGTCCAACCCCCTGCCAGAGCAGGAGCAGACAATCCAGCTCAGGGCACACAGCAATGCACTCTTGGGTAACTTGTGGCTTTGCAGCCATCTCAATCTGTAATGCAGACACCTCTCTTCCACACAGCAGCAAAAGCATTCTGGGGTGAGCCAGCTCTTCTCCAAGATGCTCTGCTGCTGCAAGCTCCCAGAATCTAGTTAAGATGCCAATTAAAAATTAGCTTAGCAGCAGCAGCAGCAGCTCCTGGCTTGATCCATGAGAGCTTCCCCCCCTCTCCAGACACATGCAAGGGTAGTGGAGAGCAGGGCTGCAAGTACAGTATGTATTTATCATTCCAACTCAGTGATTCTTTGCAAGGCTTATTGTGTCAGAATAAAAGTGTTGGCATCATTTATATCCTTCTGAGAAATCTATTGCCTTATATATCAAGAAAACTAATTAGGGCCAAGAACATTGTTTCTGTGTTCCTTCTAAATTGTACACAACCTTTTTATTGGCACAGTGAATTGTCCCTTGTTGAAAGTGATGATTCCTTCAGAGCTGAACACTTAAATCTTTATTTAACAGTGGAGCAAGCCCTGAAGGAACAATATTCCCATGTGTCAAAGCAGTATATTTTTGCAAGCAGCCTTCTGCAGAAGCAGATTTCAATTACAGCCCTTAATGCTGAAAATACACTGACCTCCTTGGCTAATTTCCCCACCTACTGCATACCTGGGGCACAGGGAGCAGCCTCAGCAGAAATGCAGCTGCTCACAGCCAGCAAAACCACTGCTCACTGCAGACAGCAAATGCTAGAGTGCAAAGCACTGCACAAACTGCTCACAAACGGCACCAGCCCCAACCAGGGCAAGTTACTATGGAAACCCATGTGTAAATGATGGGTTAGAATAATTAAAGCCTGCATTTACATCAGCCTAACATTACTGATTACAGATAGGGAGGTCTTGCACAGAGGCAGGATGGACTCCTGAACCCCACAGAGCTGCCAAAGAAAGCAGCTTCTTGTCAGTGAAGTCCTCGAGAGCTTATCTAGCACCAGAGGTCCTTTGGAGAGGAAACATTGTCACAGAATTACACAGAAACACAGAGGGTCAGGGGCTGGAAGGGACCTGCAAAGCTCAGCCAGTCCAACCCTCCTGCCAGAGCAGCATCACCCAGAGCAGATCACACAGGAGCACATCCAGGCAGGTTTTGAATCTCTCCTGAAAGGGAGACTCCACAATGCCCCTGGGCAGCCTGTGCCAGGGCTCTGTCACCCTCACAGGGAAAAAATCCCTCCTGTTTAAATGAAACTTCCTATGCCTCAGCTTCCACCCAGTGCCCCTTGGCCTGTCCTTGAGCATCACCCAGCAGACCCTGAGGGAGCTGGGGCTTGGAGCTTGGACAGGAGGAGACTAAGGAGTGACCTCAGCAATGGTTATAAAGATCTGCAGGGTGAGTGCCAGGAGGCTGGAGCCAGGCTCTGCTGGGTGATGCCCAATGACAGGACAAGGAGCAATGGGTGGAAGCTGAAGCATAGGAGGTTCCATGTGAACCTGAGGAGGAGTTTTTTCCCTGTGAGGGTGATGGAGCACTGGCACAGGCTGCCCAGGGGGGTTGTGGAGTCTCCCTCTCTGGAGAGATTCAAGATCTGTCTGGATGTGTTCCTGTGTGACCTGCTCTGGGTGGTGCTGCTCTGGCAAGGGGCTGGACTGGCTCTGGAGGTCCCTTCCAGCCCCTGACATGCTGTGATTCTAAGATTCCTTAGAGTCAGGCTGTTGGAGCCCTGGAGCAGGCTGCCCAGAGAAGTGTTGGAGTCTCCTCTGGAACTTTCCAATCTGCCTTGATGCATTCCTGTTTGACCTACCCTAGGGGACGCTTTGCAGGGCCCTGGAGTTGATGATCTCTGCAGGTCCCTTCCAACCATTCTGTGTGTGATTCTGTGACTTACATGCTTAGAACAGTAACCTTCCAAAGCATAATTAATGGTGTGCAGGTCACATCTGCACTGCTCCCCTCCAAGGTGCTATCTAAGTGTCATTTAACCTTGAGGTCGTTGCCACTATTAAGCCTGATAACCAGGACTGAATAATCGGATCCATGTGAAGTCATCAGCCACCTATTAATCACTGAGAGGGTTAGAAATATTATTAACACCAAATCTCATTTTGGGGGCTTTATTGCAGAAATTACACAGGGAATAATGAGGAAGGGGGGAAAGAGAAAAATTACATCTTCTCAAGAGCAGTGGAGGTTAATTCCTCCACCTCACATCTGCTCAGGACACCTCTAGAGCCTGCACTGTCACTGAAGCACCACACAGCACCATTCCAGGCAGCTCTCTGCTGAGAGCTGCTCTGTTACAGCATATTTCAGTGACAGAGAATCACTACTGGACAATAATCTCTGATTTCCAACTCTCCAGAATGGAGCTGAGAACAGCAACAGACCAAAATGTCTTTTTTTTTTAACCTTAAAGTAAGTTTTCCAGCAGTAATAAAAGAAAGCTGCAAATGTTGCTCTTTAAAGCACTGCACTACTCCTCTGGGGAAATGAACTTAGAAAAGCAGCTTCTAGACAGCTATAGAAAATCCCAGAATGGCTCAGGCTGGCAGGGAGCTCAGAGCTCATCCCCTCCACCCTCCCCACCATGCCCAGGGACACCTCTCAGCCAGACTCAGTTGCTCAAGGCCTCATCCAGCCTGGCCTGCAACAGCCCCAGCAAGGAGGCAGCCACAGCCTCCCTGGGCAGCCTGTGCCAGGCTCTCACCACCCTCCCTGTAAAGAACCTCTTCCTAAAGCAATTGCCTGAACTTGCATGTGCAGGTGGGCTGTTACCTGACAGCTTGGAACACCCCCAGCTCCCTCAGCCTGTGCTCACAGCAGAGTTGCTCCAGCCCTTGCAGCATCTTTGTGGCCCCCTCTGGACTGTCTCCAACAGCTCTGTGTCTTTCCTCTGCTGGGGACAGCAGCACTGGACTCACCAGCTAAAACCTATGAGGTTTCCCATGCTGGACAAGTCTCCACTTCTCCTGCTTCCTTTGTGTTTCCCCAATGTCCACTTCCTAAAAGACTCCACTGACATGGGTAGGCTCTCATCATCTCGTCATCCCCAGCTTGGCTGCCTTTGTGCTTCTGGTTCCTTCAGTTTATTTATTATTGGGGTCTATCTGATCCAAGTGAACTTTGATGTAGCTAATACTTGATTTATTAGTGGATGAGAGTTCCCTTGCCTAGCAGAAATAGTTCAGAGGTAAGATCTCATTATAAAGCCATTGCCCTACACCAATCATTTCCCCTCCTTTGTTATTTATTGATCAATTGATTCTGCTCTCTCATAGCTTTTCATCAAAGCTACTCAAGCTCAGTTTTAGATGGTATGGCAGAAGAAAGGCTTTCCTTGCCCTCTTCTCAATGCCCTGTGCCTGTGCCAAGGAAGGGACTGNCCTGGAGGTGTTCAAGGCCAGGTTGGAGGAGGCCTTGAGTGCCCTGTGCTAGTAGGAGGTGTCCCTGCCTATGGCAGGAGGTTGGAACTGGCTGAGCTTTGAGGTCCCTTCCCACTTTACCATTCTATGATTCTAAGTGGGACACCATGAGCCTGCCCAGTGAGCCAGAAGAACATAGCTGTGCACAGCCCTGGGCTAGGGGAGAGATGGAAAGCTCCTGGGAATTTGCTGTGCTCTGAAAAGTGAAAGACAACTTCATGGCAAAGGTCAGGGACTGAACTCAACAGAAAGGTTCCACCTGAGCTACTGAGACAGTGCTCTCCAGCCTGTGCCTGTAAAGCCAGAACTTACCCAGAAATTGCTAAATTCCTCCCACTGAAGGCACAGATCAGGCAGACAACACACCAGGATTGCAGTCCCCCTGCAGCTCCAAAGAACTGCTCCTGATCTTCCTCTGCAGCCCAGGCTTGGCTGCTCTCCTCCTGTGTGCCAACACCAGCACCTGCACAACCCAAGCTCCCTTGGAAAGCTCGAATGAGCCAAAACTCACCCTGCAGACTGGAAACCTGAATCATCTGCAGACAGATCTGCTCCCAGCATGGCTCACTGAGCAGATGAACAGATTTTCAGTGACAGCAAAGAAGGAAACAACAGAGACACTGCTGCTAAAGGACCCACATGCAAATAGTCTGATTGACTCTATTCCTTACCATCACCATTATTGTTAGGTGTGAAACAGGAGCTTGTGCTTCCATAACATCTTATTTCCATGACAAAAGTCCCTACTAAAGAGGCAAAAGTGGGAGTTTCCCTCATCTTTTCAGACTATTCACCTCCCTCTAGCAAGATATTTTCCTAAGGAGATTTAAAATGCTCTAAGTCGCTTAGAGAGATAGAGCTCCTCGAGTAGTACAAGGAGATCCTAATTGATTAGCATTAGCAACATGCCCAGCTACATAGCAGTAATTGGCTTGGTCAATGAGCAGGTGTCTCTGCTGTTGTGCAGGGGCACTAAGGGGGCAGAGGAGAAACAAAGCAACATGCTTTTGTTGAGATGCCACCTCAACTTTTGCAACAGCAGGGCTACCAAGAGGCTAAGGGCACTGCAGCAGCTCTTATGAGGAGAAGGTGGGGGACCTGGGGCTGTCTAGCCTGGACAAAAGGAGACTGATCCATGTCTGAAGGGCAGGTGTCAAGGCTGGGCTCTCCTCAGTGGTGACCAGTGACAGGGTGAAGGACAAAGGGCACAAAGCAGAACACAGAAGTTCCACTTGAACACAAGGAAAAACTTCTCTGAGGGTGCTGGAGCACTGAAACTGGCTTCCCAGAGAGGTTGTGGAGTCCCTCTCTAGGGATGCTCCAGACCTGTCTGATGTGATCCTGTGCAACTTGCTTTAGCAAGGAGGCTGGGCTGGGTGATCCCCAGGGGCCCCTTCCAACCTCTACCATTCTGGGATTCTGTAATTATTAAGAAGCAAATGAGCTGTCAGGCAGCTGTGCAAGATGTAACACTGCTGGCCCTCACCCATTTCATCTTTGCTTTTGTGCTTCAGACTCTCACATCACCTTGAGTTCAAGCTACAGAGCTCCATCCTGAAAGGGAAGGGAAGACTCTCCCACAAAAGCCCAAGGCAAGCCATGGCACACCACAGGTAACAACAACATCCTGAACCTCTTCACTTCATGGCAGTTGTTAGACAGAAAGCCTCAAACACAGGCAGGCAACCAGCCCCTTGTAGAGCTGTGGCACTGCTCTGTCACAGCAGTTTGGCATTCCAGCACCCATGGTTGTTCTAAACTGAGCAAAATCAAATGTCCTGAGCAGCTGGGCCAGCACTGCCAGCCTGAAATCCCTTCTGTCAAACTTCAACTTCCACTCCTGGGCTTCACAAACTGCACATGTCTGCGAGATGCTGTCCTGGAGGAGAATCCAGCCCAGACCATGCTCAAGGTTCTACTCTCCCTCTCCCCAGCACCTGACTAAGGGCAGCCAAACACACTCAGCTGAGATCACAGAATCAGAGAATCAGTCAGGGTTGGAAGGGACCACAAGGAGCATCCAGTCCCAACCCCCTGCCATGCCCAGGGACACCTCACACCAGCTCAGGCTGCCCACAGCCTCATCCAGCCTGGCCTTAAACACCTCCAGGGATGAGGCTTCCACCCCCTCCCTGGGCAACCCCTGCCAGGCTCTCACCACCCTCATGCTCAACAACTTCTTCCTAACATCCAGGCTCAATCTCCCCATTTCTAGCTTGGTTCCATTCTCCCCACTCCTATCACTCCCTGACAGCCTCAAAAGTCCCTCCCCAGCTTTCTTGCAGCCCCCTTCAGATCCTGCAAGGCCACAAGAAGGTCACCTGGGAGCCTTCTCCTCTCCAGCCTGCACAGCCCCAACTGCCTCAGTCTGTGCTCACAGGAGAGCAGCTCCAGCCCTCTGCTCATCCTCATGGCCCTTCTCTGGACACCTTCCAGAAACTCAACCTCCCTCTTGTCCCAGGGGCTCCAGCACTGGCTGCAGCACTCCAGGAGGGGTCTCAGCAGTGGGGAACAGAGGAGCAGGACCACTTCCCTGGCCCTGCTGCCCACACAACATTTCCAGCACAGTTCCTAACAGGTATTTCAGGAAGTCTTCCTTCCCCTCTTCACCCAAAACATCCAACTGCTAGATCCATATTGTTTGTCTTCTCCCAGCTCTGTACATGGTAACTGCTCTCCACCTGCATCTTGGCACATCAGAGAAGCAGACCTCTCTCTCTCTGCTTCCCTCCTGCCAAGCCCACAGGCAGCACAGCCCACACCTCCCCTCCTCTGCACCACCTAGAGACTGGCAGGCATGAGCACAAGGCAGTAATTGAATCCAAGCAGAGCTCCTAGGGCCAGGGCAAAGCAAGGCTGCTTGCACAGGACCAGGACAAAGCAAGGCTGCTTGCACAGGACCAGGGCAAAGCAAGGCTGCATGCACAGGACCAGGACAAAGCAAGGCTGCTTGCACAGGACCAGGGCAAAGCAAGGCTGCTTGCACAGGACCAGGACAAAGCAAGGCTGCTTGCACAGGACCAGGACAAAGCAAGGCTGCTTGCACAGGGGCTGCAGTGCCCTCAGAACCACCACCCCTGGGAGCACTACACTGCAGCAGCTCAGCCCTGGGGCTCCTTTGCCAGCTCACCAGGCCTGCAGCTTTCCTTCCACAGCTGCTCAGAGCTGCCTATCCTACATCCAGTGCATTTTGTTCAGCTTCTCCAAAGGGAATTTCTGCAGTAATTTAATTAAGGCTTCCTTTTGTTCAGCTAGCCAGCCTGGGTCAGGGGATTACAGGGATCCCAGGCCCAGGCAGGATGAATTTGTGCTCATCTTTAAGCCACACTGATGAGGAATTACACCACAGGGATGGGGAAAACAGCTTAATATAAGGACCTGGCAATACCAGCAGGAACCCTCTGTGCTTTTAAAATCTCTTTTTCGAGGGTTGGAGGAAAACTGAAAAACACTTTCCCTTTCAACAAAATATTAGTTGAATATCAGTAAAGAGATGGAATTAACTGAGCCTAAGGCTCAGGGCCTTGGTGTTTTGGATATTTGACATAATCTTCTCTTAAGACAGGTCTGGAAACTCGAGGCTGTCTCCAACAAAAGATTTGTAGCATCCCCCATAGCTCTAATGGCAGCACAGGGTAAAGCTTGCTTTAGCTTACCTCCTCCCCAGCACCAGGTCATGCACCAGGCCTGTAAAACCTAAATACATTCTTGCTAAGTGAAGCCTTTGGGCATTCAGGAACACTTCTCCCTGTTTGCTCCAGGCTTAGCTGAGACTGCAGCCTGGGCTTCACTGATGTGCTGGTTTCACTGCACTGCCTGCCCTCGAGACACTCAGAACTTCTCCAGCATGCTCAAGCAATGCACACAAGATGATGACTCTGGCAGGGCACACCCCAGTCCCT
>VWYK01026526.1:0-10184 GCA_013399775.1 Semnornis frantzii | reverse complement strand
AAGGAGGGAACGGGAGAAGGAATTTGGATTGCTCTACAACAACAAGTGTGTGAACTTGTCCTCATCAATTGTCAAATGTAAGTGGTAGTGCAGGAGCATCACTTGCCCAGAAAGAGTCTGATTCCTTCAGTAATTCACCATCTAAGATGGAAACTCTTACATCAGGTTTGACATCTCTGGTTCTGTGACCTCAGACTTATTAGCAGAGGAGCAGAACTTTGTGCAAGTACAACATAGTGTGGCATTTCTGAGGCTACTCACTAGTGAATTTGCTCTAAACATTATCCTTTTGGTCTAATCTAGATTAATGATCTATAAAACTGAAACCTCTACCTGAAGAGTCTTGTTCAACTTCCCAGCACCCTTGTGGCACAAAACATGCATGCAGTGGCTGCATTCAGTTAGAAACCATGGACTTTATACATTTAAGTACTTCATGGAATAGGAGCCTCGTTCTTTTACCCAGCCAGCTCAAGCAGATCTATAAACCAGGGCTGAAGTTTTCTTGATTGCTTGCCAGGCTGCTGCTTTTTCAATTGCCTATAGGGAGTGTTTTTATCATTTTGTACTTTTATGACATGAGGCATTAATATGGGACTGAAATTCCCTGATTTGATATAATCTTGCATTTTTTTTAATTTGCTTTCTATATAACTCTTCTTGGGATGAGCAAGCACATTATCTTCTGGGGACTGACTAGAATGTTGGATCCAGACACTTCTAAAGCTTTGTGAAGAAAAGTGCTCCAAAGAGCTAAAAAACTAATTTATGAGAGCCATTCAGAACAGCAAAAGTGTCAAGAGAAGTGTTCAACCCTTGCATTGATTTTTCTGTAGCTGCTTGCATTCTGAACTGGTGCTTATATTCACTGCCAGAAAAACCTTCCCCTTTGCAACTCTCCTCCAAGGATGTATTTTGTATTTTTTATTATAGGCTTATGAGATAATTTTCTTTTCTGTTTTTCATTGCCAGGAAAGAACCAATTTTCACACTGTAAGAACTAAATAGCACTAAGGACTGCTTGCGAAGGCATTAACTACAAGTTTTGCTCACTGGATATTCTGAAATACTGAGGTTGGCTGATTATTGCTTGTCTCAAAAGCAGCCTTCCACAATTAGACAATAAGTTGTATGATTGAGCAGGTTTCTTGTTAAAATACATGAAACTGACCCAGCAGAAACTTCTCCATTAGTTTCAGTAAGCTCTAATCAGGCCCCTGTAATAGAGCAGCACTTCTGAAACATGATGCTTTGGGAGCAGATTTAAGTCATTTGTGGAGAATTGGGTAGCAAAGATTAATAAGAAAAGCTAACCTGTGAAATATCTATGCAACTGCCTCTGTAAAGCAGCCTTGCTTCCACTTAGTAGAGCCATTGCATACAGGATTTCTTGCCCTTTGATGCACAATGTTCTTCTGATAGTTTAAACACAAATAAAAGCTAAACCTACACAACTGTGATTGGGTAGGTTTAGACTGGACACCAGGAACATTTTTTTTCATGGAAAGAGTGTCAGGCATGGGAATGGGCTGCCCAGAGAGGTGGTTGAGTCACTAACCCTTGGATGTTGGATGTGGTGCTTGGGGATATGGTTTAGGGTGAGCCTAGTAGTGTAGGGATATTGGTTGGACTTGCTGATCCCAGGGGGCTTTTCCACCCTGAATGTTTCTGTGATTCTGCAAAAAAAATCTAATGTTCTGTAGCTTCCCAAAGGGAGGCTGTGATGATACATTGCCTTGGTAGCCAGTTCTATTTTTCAGTAAAGTCCATGCTGTGTCCAAGTTCATGAGCTGGTGCTGACAGCAGTAACACTGCTATTACAAGGTTGCAGCATTACAGTCACATCTCAAGCAGTTGTGGAAATCCTGGACTCAGCAAGCTCTGGGTTGATCAATTAACACTGACTGATAAGCCATTATTGCCCAGACTTGCACTGCTCCCTGCAGTGGTTAAAGCACAGCTGACTCTGCCTCAACACAACATTTTCAACAATGCCTACCTCAGCTCAGTTAACTGAGAGGTGAAAGACTGGCAGTTTTGTTTTATACAAAGAGAAGCAATAAGAACCTTTAAAATGCTGACAACTTTAGGTTATGCACATACATTAATATTTTAACACCTAAAATGGGGCCAATTTTTCTGGCTAGGACTGAATTTAAACAGAGGGAGGTTTGGTTTTGAGGCTGTGTGTCTCTATGGCTTGTGATTACTGTGTTTTCTAGTTTCACTGGGGCCCAGGCAAGAACAGAGCATTGCAAGCATTTGCACAGGATAAGATGCATGGAGTGAGCTCCTGCTAGAACATTGTACTAATGGATGACAAGGAGAGACCATGTCTAATAGCTCTGTCTGTCATTTCTAACTCGTTCTCCTTTAACACTTCGCAATGTAAAACATCACTCTCATTCACAGAGCCCTTCAGGTGTGTCCTGATTGATGTCACAGAAGAATAGCCAAGTTCTTGGGCTAGTGACATGTTAGCAGTGAAACTGAGGTGGCACAATCAGTGGTTAATAAATCATAAACCTATTTTGTGAGTCTTATCCCAATTATACTTTGATCCCAAGATAATCTTGCCAAGACTCACTTAAGGCAAATAGAGCTTGAAAAGTAAACACAAATGGTAAGTGGAGTTATGTCTTTTGGAGAATAACATGAAGAGACTATGTGAGAGCATGAGGTATCAAAAGAGAACTGAGGAGCTGACAGTATCCTGACTCTGGTTGGATCACCCTGTTGTATCATGGTGATTTTTGAAAAAAAAACAATATATCTTCCTACTTTTTTTTTTTTTTACTATGGTTTAGGATTTTTTTTTTTCCTGCTTTCTCTTTCCCTCTTTCACCAATTAAATGGAAAATGATGTCTGGACCTTGCCGCTAAGCTGCTCTGCTTAGGAATGGGAACATTCACTAGAGAGAAAAGCAGCACATAGAGCAGTCTTCAGCAGAAGAGTCCTTCCTATGGTGATCAGAATGCTGGTTCCTGTATCACTTTCCCACTGCTCAGCTTTGCTTGTTTTCCTTTAGTTCAGCTTGATCTATAGCTTAAATTAACATACTGTAATACTTTCTAGGAGAAATGTCTTGTGAGCCCCAGTGCCATTGCATTTTGGGAAAGCTTCACAATTTAAGATCATCTTTGGGAGCATAAAGCACTTCAGTTTTTCATGGGTTCTTTAGTTTTTCTCTGGATACAACTATGAGACAATAGCAAATGCTCTGGGGTAAAATAATAGAAACTGTCTGGGAAAATTAAATTAACCACTTAATTACAGTCAGCTTGTCTGGAATGCCACTGGATACACACAATCATCTTTAAGAAGTCTTTTAGAGGAACAGACACTAGAACTGACTAGTGCCAAAGAAACTGGGCTAAGTAGTTATGAACAAAAAAGCAACAGTGGGCCGGAGGAATATAACCCAAGAAGGACAAACCTCTTGCCAACTACTAGGATCAAGCTGATTTTGCTGGATGCCTTCAGCTAAGTAGGAACTGCAAAATCTGTTTGGAGGCAGAGTGAGTTAAATTAAGAGTCTAATCTAAATGTTGCTGCACAGGATGTCTCTGCTTGGAGCAGCAAGTGTAGAGCTAGCTCATGGGAACCAGCAGCTGTAGACTCAACTCCGCTGCTGGTAATACTTGTCACATTCAGTTGATGTGACAGGATTCTGCCCACCTGTGTTATCCTGGGACAAGGCATTCTATAGCAAATCTGATCCTATGTATAAGAACTTTCAATAAATTCCTTTTCATATGTTATTTCTGACATTTTCCCAGGTTATTTCTAGTATTTGCCCTGAAATACTGTGATTTGAAATGGAAAAGTGGTGATTCAGTACCAGACAGATGGACAAATGAGTTACTCAAGTTAGGCTTTCAAAAATTCTTTCCAAAGATCTCCTAAGTGAGATGCTGAAAGCAGATTAAAAAGTTGCACTCCTCGTTGAGACTGTGTGAAAGAAAATGCAAATTGATGTTGCTGTAACTTTTGGAGTGGATATACAAATCTGATGCCACAGGGTTAGAGTGTTTGAGTTCCCAATCTGCTGATGAAGTCAGAAGTTCATTTTCATGCTCTTTGGAAACGGCTGATAAGCACATTCACTAGAGGTCTAAAACTGTTGCACTTAGCATTGTGCGCGGTCTCAAAAGATATTATTACCCTTTTAAAGGAGGAGAGGTGAACAAAATAGCATGGGTGACACTTGTTCCAAAGCTTTATTCCCTGAAGCAAATATTATCTCTTTGCTATCATCTCTCAGCTTTAACTTTCCCAGTCAGACTTTGATTTGTAACTTCTGGACTCTCAAGAATTTAGATAAAATTCTAGTAACATGCTGTGAATAGTACAGAGACACTGGCTTTGCAAACACACATTGGCTGACCATTTTCATATGAGTTATTTACTACCTCAGGGGAAAGATGTTTTGATTTGGGCTTATTCTGAGTCTCTTAGATAAATACAGTCCAAAATGGTTCTTTTAACTAAAATGGGTTTGTCCTCACATAACCTGGAATCAGTTTGTTTAAGTAGATTTGAAGAAGGAGCACGAATGTGGAGGTCATGGTGCTCTTTTAAAGGCTTTCTTTTGAAAGTTGATGAAACTAAATGAAAAGAGGATAAAAAGAGAAGAGAATCAGAAGCAAAGAAAACTCTGCACTAGCTGCTAAACAATTATTTTACGGAAGGAAGATCTTATCCTTTGGAGTATAAGGATATTTAGAACGGGAGCAAGGACTGGAGAGAATCTGCCACTTCTGTAGCTTTTGTTCTCTACACGCTACAGACCGAGAGAGGCCCAGAGGCACTGGTTTGTGTCAAATGAAGTGCTGTCTTACCCTGAGCAACCTTCTCACAGGCAGAGCTTGCACTCTGCAACTCTACAGTGACTTGATGCTTCTGAAGTGTAGCAGACTGTGAGCACCACGAGAGGGCTTGTGAATGCTTGCAAGCCTTGGCTTAAAGTGAAGTTCCTGTTGTAACTTCCACAGGACAAACACTTCAAGAAAAAGTGAAAATGTAGGCCCTAAAGTATGACCACCTCTTGTGTTTGACAGTATGAGGGGAACAAAGGCTAACTGCTCTTAAAGTAGCTCTTAACCAAGGACATTAGACCTTCAGCACTTTTGATTAATAAGCATGGAAAAAAAGTAGATAAACAGATAATAAGACTATAGTTTAATAGGAAATATGCCTCTGTCCCACCATAAAAGCAGCTCCAGAAAAGCTAGAAAACCATGAACATCCTCATGGCCCTAGCTCTTGGACAGCTCCACTTCTAAATGCACTCAGGCAATGCTGGAGGATGCACATTTTGTGTCTCCAGCACCAGACACCCTTCACTTTCATACCTGTCTTCATTACTAATCCAGATTTGTAATGTTAATCCTCAGATGTGATCTTCCTTTGTCCTTGCTCCTCTCTACAGCCAAGTGTGGTCAGCCACTGGTTAGCCCAAAACTGTTGGCTTTTTACTTACACAGCATAGCTTCCCTGTCTCCCACACCTAAGGATGCTAGGGGAAAAAACATCCTCCACTCTAATTCCAGATA
The DNA here is from genome assembly GCA_013399775.1 of Semnornis frantzii. Lineage (NCBI taxonomy): Eukaryota > Metazoa > Chordata > Aves > Piciformes > Ramphastidae > Semnornis > Semnornis frantzii. Next base: position 4,628 of record VWYK01026526.1, on the reverse strand, counting down.
CATGATATTCCATTAGGTGTGAACGGGCTGGAGCTAAAAGGCAGAGTGAAGTGCTGGCATTCAGTGAAGTGCTCTAGCTCATATGTTTGTGAGATGGATGTAGGTCAGCACCTTACCACTTACTATTATCACTGATGCCTGCCAAGGGCAAAAGCTTGCTCACTTCTTACTGCCCTCCCGGGAACAATTTTGAACTGAATCTTGCTAGAACCAGTGATGATGGCTGAAGGATAAGGTTGAGGAAGATTTATTAATGGACAATTACTAGGACATAAAAAGTAGGGCAATCTGTTCTGATTTAGTAAAATGAAGTGTTGAGTTTGGGAATTGCAAATGTGGAGAGGATTGTAATTTTTCGTGTGTGTGTAATGCAGTTGGGAGGCAGTGGTGTAAGTAAAGATCATCCTGAGCTCACTAGGGATGGTAGGAGCTACCTGTGCTCCTGGATTCTAGCTTCCAGTCCCATTATTCTCTTCGCAGAGATACAAATCTGGAAGAGGAACACAAAGTATGAAAGGGTTAACCCATACTGAAACAGGTGATAAATAGGGAAATATGTCTGAAGGCCCTGTGCAATGCAGTACTTAAGAGGAAAGGTTATTAAGTCTGCCTGCTAGCTGAGTGACAAGGCATAGTGGGGACTCATCTCACTGTCATTATTGACATGATTCAGAGAAAGGAATCAAATCTTCACTGATAAAGTATCCTAAACCACTTCAGTCTCTCTAGGTAAGCCTTCATCTCTCACCTGGGAGACATTTGTAGCCCTTCGTGCTTCCCGCAAATCCCAGAACTTACCTACAAAGAAACACTGCATTCAAGCAGGGTTGAAAAGTAGGATCTTCTTTAACATCAAAGAGCTAATCGTTTATTTCTTTTTTAACCTACTAAGACCTTAAACATCAGGCACTCAGGAAACCAAATTATTGAATGGAAGGAATGTGCATTCAAAAGCTTATATAAAAATAACTAGATATAACTTAGAAAAACAATTTTTAATGTAACTGACTTGTGCAACCGTAGAAACTAACATTAGGAAAACGTCTTGCAGTCACATTGAGGATTTGTGCTGCACTTATTCACGCTGCTGTCTCGTTCCACAGGATTGCTTTTCATTCCCAAGGAAAACGAAAAATAATGTTAGCTTTCTGCTCCTCAGGACCAGAGAAAGAGTGATGAAAACGAACTGGTGGCGTGCCTAGCCTACCAGCATTAGCCAAGAGAAATGTGCTCTCAAATACTTCTCTTTAAATGTCACTGCCCTCGGGGTGCAAACCGTATGATTAATTTACATGATGTCACTTCCAACTGCACACGAACGGCTTCTTAGTTACAGTTAGTTTTGCTTGGTTTTTTTTTTTACTGGAAGAATTTGGCTTCTTTCAGCAAAACTTGCAAATGCATAGTTTTCATTGTAATCTACTGCTGCTGATGTGAAAGGATCTGTTAGAGGAATCCACAGCGTTCCCCGCTGCTGCAATGAATGTAGGAGCAAAGGAATCCATCACCTTTAGAAGGTGCTTGAAAAGTCTCTGGCTTGACAGAGTTCACACGGCAAGGAACTCAGAGGCATCTGCTTGCAGATGTTATAAATAATATATATAAACCATAAACAAACTCCTGGTGCAAGTATGGTCTTTCTGCGGAGCTCAGAGAAGAAAAAGCATGCTCAGTGGTCTTAGAGGAGTCTGTTCCTACATTGAGAACGATGCAAACTGAGTTAGCTATCAGTGTAACCCACTGCAGAGCTGGGAGAGATGCAGCCTGTGCAAATGCACAACCCTTTTATCTGCGCCATTGATGATGCAACCTGTCTCATGTTTGTTTTCACTGGCATTTCAGCGCCACATCTGGTTCAGTGCAATACAGATTATCGGGTTGTTGGGAGACAAACCAGAGACATTAACTGCGATAGAAAGTACTTGTGTCTACCCATGGCTATCAGGTAGTTGTCCACTGTGGAGTTTCTCTGGGCTTCTTTGGAGGATCTCTTTGTGGTTAGTGATTGGATTAGCTGATTACAGGCTTAGCTTGGGTGGCAATTGAGAGTTTTTTCCTTTGTTTTCAGATCAGAGTAGTGGGTGCCTTTGTGATCAGATCCTTAATGCACTGCAATGGTACATAATAAACCCCAAAATCCGGCTGCTTTAGGAATGCCTCAGACCTTCATTCTACATTAGAGGTGTAACAACAAAAACTTTGGTAGCACAAATCCAATGAAAGTGAGTTCAGACCAAATACGCAATGTTTTTCTCTTTTTCCCTCCTACCTCTTCCTACATTTTTCACATACTATGATGGTTTGGGAGTTCCCTGCCCCCCACACTTTAAAATGACCCAGACTAGAATCTCAGCCAGGCTGGAAGTTAAGAGATGAAGCTATATTTACAGCTCAGCACAATATACAAGCAAATATATACAGTATATACAGGAATATTTACAGAAATATACAAGTTTAAGGTAATACAGACACACAACTCCCCTCCCAGAAATCAGAGACCCCAGGAGGGGCTCCCAACCACCCTTCCACCTACTCCCCACTCCCACACCTTACCCCAAGGTTTCGGAGAATCAGCTGGAGTGGGGGGAATTAGAAGAAAAATGGTTAATGGAGTTATTCAACAGAGAGGAGAAGCCAGAGCTGCTAGCCCAAGAAGCTGTGCCCGAGAAGCTGCTAGCCCAAGACCCAAGAAGCAAGTGCCTCGTGACCCAGACTGCCCGCTTGAGAGACTCTTATCTTTTTGTAAACATTCACAGCAAGCCTATGAGTGAAGCAGACATCACCACTGTTTTCCTTCACAACCTTTAGTACAATTTTCTCTACTAAAAATATTCCAATTAGCTCAAACCAGCACACATACATTGGCCACCTTCTTGTCTCACATGAACAAGAGATGTGTCTGTTTCCACACAATGTGACACGGGTTTGCTTCTGTTGTTCATGTCCTTTCACCTTTGCAGAAATGTAGAGCTAGCACATCACAAAAAGTGCCATTATCTACTGGACTTCCCTGCCCTTCTTTTTCTTGCCCCACAAATGTTTTTTTTTTACCTGATTCTTTCTGTTCTTGGACATTTGGCTTCACAGATCATTACAGCCAAGGACCACAAAGGAACAAAAGTCTTTTTCCTCACTCATGTTGTAAATAACTGTGACACCAGCAATGCGAAGTTTTAACGTAGTGGTTATACAGAACATGAATTAATATAGCAAATGCAGGCAAGTTAGGACTGGCTAACACAAGCTCAGGACTTTAAAGACACTTACCTAGAAATTTAACACCTACCAAACCATTCAACTTCATATACCATCATTGCCTTTAAGGTTTCAAGAGGGAGAAACTTCACTTGTTTAATGTGGGAGGTGATACACATTCAAAACCAAACCATGTCTCGTAAAAATGTGTATTACATTTTGTGACAGTATATACTGATCCAAAAAATCCCATTGTTAAATGGACTTTCCAGATCAAATGTTGCTTTTCTCATCTGAACCAGCAGAAAATCAATCACTGCGGCTGTCAGGGAAGATGTGATTTACAAATGCAGACTGCAGAGTGAAAGAAAAAAAATTTACTTTCAAACTATGCAAAGATCCAGTTTATTGCTGCAACCTGCTTTGTTGTGGGAAACACATCCAAAAAATGCAACTCCAGCCAAAGCTCCATATGAAGGGTGAAGTTGTTCTAAGAAAAGATATGGAAATAGACCTCAATATGGGAGGTTAGAACCAACCCACCTGCCAAAGTGCTTTGTTTCTGGGTTATCACATGGACTGAAATCAGGCAGATGCTTTTAAATATGCTGAGCTATCTATTATAAGTAATCAGATTCAATGACTTCCTTGCCCTCAGATAGAACAGCACATGGAAATGTGGAATGGTTTGGGTTGGAAGGGACTTTAAAGTCATTTATGTCCAACCCCTCTCAGGTCAGGTAACGATCTGGCTCACCCAGATGAAGCAAAGTCATCCTTTGCTAACACACTCTTGTCTCCAACCCATTTTTACAGGTCTGAAATGGCTTCAATTACCAATTTCTGTCAGGCTTCTTGCCTCATTAGGCTTGGAGACCCGTTGCCTGGAAGCAGTGCCCTGGACTGCACCCTTTTGAAAGCCAAGGTTTCCCCAAGTTGTCTGCACTCTTCTATAGCATTCTCCTTTTAAATGCCACTGCAGTTTCATTTTCTAACTTGGAGCTCAAACTGCAGACACTTTTTTTTTAAAAAAGGCATGTCAGGAAGGTTTGTTTTATGGTGATTAACTCACTTTAAAACCACACAGCAAACAAAACAGGCAGTCAGCTACCAGGTCAAAACTTCCAGCACCATCTTTTACCTCTTTCTGTACACAATTGCAGCCCTTATAGTTATTTGAAATGAGAACCTCCTTCAAATGCTGCATGCTGTGTGCTTTCCCCTATTCTTTAAGATTCAAGAAGGCAAATGGGATCCTGGGGTTCATTTAGAGGTGTGTGTCCATCAGATCAAGGGAGGTTCTCCTCCTCTACTCTGCCCTGGTGAGACCTCACCTGGAATATTGTGTTCGGTTTTGGGCTGCCCAGTTCAAGAGGGACAGAGATAGACTCAAAACAATCCAAGAGAATTTGTGAAGATGGTGAAGGGGCTGG
>VWYK01026523.1:0-10018 GCA_013399775.1 Semnornis frantzii | reverse complement strand
AGAGCAGAGTTGCACAATTAAGAAAGCATTTTAAATGATTCTTGGTAAAATTTCCCCTTCCAACTGAGACACAAAGCATCTCTCCTTGCCTTCTCTCCCTGTAATTCCTTTGTGCCTCATGAACACTGAAATCCTGTACAAAAATACACCAGTAATACCATCTCTGTCTTTTTGAGGGGATAGGAACAAAACACAAACATGGTACCAAGGCCTGAGGTAAGAGCATTATGGATAAGCTGTTGTCAGTGTTTGCTTTATCAGCCCTTCATTCCTTCTGTTAGCCAAACCTTTGCAGCACAGCTACATTCCTTTGAACCAACAGCATTATAAAGCCAATTACTGTGCATGTGTGCAACATAAAAGCCTGCACATCTGAAATTCTTATAATTGATGATTTAACTCAAGAACCACTTTTTATTTGCAAGCTGGGAGAGGAAAAAGAAACATAGTTGGTGGGTTTATATATGCAAGTAGAGAAAGGCTGTTTGCAGCCAACTTGGTGCATGTACAGTTTTGAAGTTGAAAAAAAAAAAGAAACTGGGCAAAACTGAACCTTGGCACAGCTGGAAATAAGCTTCTTCACGTAAACAGGGAGGGGCTGGAAAGTTGTCATTTCCCATTTTAGCACCGCACTTTTCAGATCTTATCTGCAGATCACTGCCAACTTCCTAAGTGTATTTAATCTTACTGGCTGGTGACTCGCTTTCACCTTCTGGAGGTGCAGCCCATGAACCTCTTTTGACTTGAGAGATCCCAGCTGAAAACAATGGATTGCACTGTGCTGGATACTGAGCAGCAGTGAAATTGTGCCCCCATGAGCTCATGTGGCAGCACTGAGCTCCAACCATTTACTGGGTTAGACCTTATCACTTCAGTTTGGTAGAATCACAGAATGTTAGGGCTTGGGGTTGGAAGGGACCTCTAGAGATCATCGAGTCCAACCCCCCTGCCAAAGCAGGATCATCTAGAGCAGGCAACACAAGAATGTATCTAGACAGGTCTTGAAAGTCTCTAGAGAAGAAGACTCTACAACCTCTCTGGGCAGTCTGTTCCAGTGCTCTGTTACCCTCACCATAAAGCAGTTCCTCTTCATGTTGAAGTCGAACCTCCTATGTTCCGGTTTATATCCTTTTTCTTTCTCCTATCACTAGGCACCACCAAAAAGAGATTGTCACCTTCATCTTGATGCTCACATCTCAGATATTTATAGGCATTAATAAGATTCCATCTCAGCCTTCTCTTCTCCAGCCTAAACAAGTCTTTCAGTGTTTCTTTATAGGACAGATATCCAAGTCCTGTAATCATCCTCATAGCTCCCTGTTGGAGACTCTGCAGTAGATGCCTGTCTCTCTTGAACTGGGGAGCCCAAAACTAGATACAATATTATACATATAGATGAAACAGGAGTTCCTTCTAAATATTATGGCCTTCAGTTAACAGTTGGACTTGATGATCTTTTAAATGTCTCTTCCAACCAAAATGATTCCGTTATTCTATTCTTAATCATTACAATTATCTGTTGCATCCACATGCACTGAGGTGATACATGCAGGAAAATATGTAACTGTTGATTTAAAAGGAGCTATAGAGCCAGTGCAGTGAGAGCATATGTTCTCCTGCATTCAACTTAAATGTGAAAAGGGGACTCTTGCAGACTCATATTTTCCTTTCTTTTCTATTACTGATTCTGTTACGGCCATAAGAAATGTCAAACTGAGGTTCCAAATTATTACATTAGACCAACCTTAGATATAAAAAGCAATTTGTCATAGCAGGGAACACATCTGTAATCAAGATTTTTCCTAACCAGGTCATAGAGCTGCTTATAATTGTAATTGTATAGTTTGGGGTTTTTTTTGCCTAAAAATAACCAGTATTCAGTGGCTCCATTGTTTTGTAGTGAATCAAGAATTCAAACGAAATTACAGCTTTATTAAAAACATACAGAGGATAATCAGGCACGGGTCTGAAAAGGCAAGCATCATTTTAGCATTTTCTTTGGCTGCTGAAAGAAAATAAGTATTTTTATGGTACTAATAATGACTGGCATCTTCTATTAAAAAGTAAATTACAGATTATTTGCAATGTAGAATGGCTTAAAAAGATTATATTATGTAACATGCACTTGCAGGTTTTCCTGCTAAGCAAAAATGCCATGCAATTAGTCCTTCTTCAGCTGACAGTTAAAATAATCACACAATGATAGAAAACTAAAGCACTTTTGTCCAATTTTTCTATTTTTCAATTATCAAATTACTAAGTAATTGCTGTTACTACACATGACACAACCATTAGCATTTGAATCAGATTTTACAGTCTCAGGTTTGAATGAGGGAGAGGCATAGAAATACACACTTGGAAGTCCTATGTAAGTTTTAGTCTGATTAAATGCACAGTGGATGAGTTTTTCTAAGTGCTTAATGAGTAGTATCCATCCCATGTAATGTAGCTATCAAATAACTGTATTGAGACTAAATGTGTTGTCTAGGGCCCTTTTATATTTAATGATAATGGACAGGCATGGTAAGAAAGGATCTGATTTCAGCCTTACGTGTATCTAAGCCTGCTGAAGGCATTTACTTCTCCCTAGAGTAGATATTTACATTTAATTTAAGAGAAACTGAGGTGGATCCCTGGCCAAAGTGACATTGTAGCTTGACAATCGCTTTCAAAATCCTTGGGATGTGCACACCTAAACTTTGCCCAAAGAATAAGATAAGAAGCATTTTACGAAAGAATTACAAGGCTTGAACTCAAAGCATATGGCAAGGTCATGAAGCAGGGGCTGGAGTAGTTAGAAAGCAGCAGTTGTGTTCAAACACTGAATGATATGCTGACGAGGAGAAAACAAGCTCCTTAGCCAAAGTGGTTGCTAGATAGCATTTTACAATTAGTGAGGTGGAAGTCATAATAGGATCATAGAATGTCAGGGGCTGGAGGGGACCTTAAAAGATCATCTGGTCCAGCCCCCCTATAGAGTAGATCACACTGGAATGCATCCAGATGGTTCTTGAATATCTCCAGGGAGGAAGACTCCACAACCTCCCTGTGCAGCCTGTGCCAGTGCTCTGTCACCCTCACAGTGAAAAAATTCTTCCTCAGGTTCACATGGAACCTCCTGTGCTTCAACTTCCACCCACTGCCTCTTGTCCTGTCACTGGGCATCACTGAGAAGAGGCTGGCTCCATCCTCCTGGCACTCACCCTTTACATATTTATAAACATTAATGAGGTCACAAATCCTTGGTATCTGCATTTAGTCTTGTCTGAAACAAGCCAACATATCCTGTCAAGAGCACAGAAACGAGTTGAGAAGTCAAGGATGCGAGGCCAGGGAAAGAGTGCAAATGAGACTGCATGGAGATGACACTGATCAGTGGCAAACTGTGTTGAAAGGCAGCTAGAAGAAATACCCCTGCATAGTCCTTTTATCTGTAATATAATTCTTGATATCTCTCATGACAAGACAGTAACAGAAAAGTGTTTTGCTTTTGTTTTTCAGAGAAGTGAGACAAAGAAAAACAAAACAGTTTTTCTTCTGAACTCTTTTGGATACTTGCCAACTACTCCCTAGAAAATATTCATATTTGTTTACCTACCTCTTACATGAGTCCTACTTAAGCCTCACTTATGAAGAAGAAAGGATCAGGGTAAAAAGGGAAATTAACAAATGCACAATAAATGTTTAGAAGAGTATCATGTCAAGGTACAGTTTCTTTTCCAAAGCGACCCTCTTACAGAAGATGGATTCTGATTTCAGATGTGCCCTAGTGCCAGCATGCACAGAGTTATTTTGGCCTGATATCTGCAGAAATGAGAATAGATTGTTTTTCTGGTATCTGAGATATGATCTTTACTGTACAATCCACTCCTTGAAGCAATAATCACTTCCAATATTTTTCTGAGGAATTCCATTGAGAGAATGAGTATGCCTTGAGTACAAGATCCTTTCTCTGTTGTTCACTCCTGCTGCCATCAGTGAAGTGATGAGAGGAAGGTTCATCTCCCACAACTCCAGTGTGCAAGGGAGATCCAACCTGTTCTTCCTCTCCTTTTTACTCACAGTATCTACACAGTCTTCCAAAGAACTTGGGCAGTTAAATTATTTCAGTCATTTAATGCCTCCTCCTCAACAGCACAATTCAGTAGATTCAAAAGCCTGTGGCAGCATACTGTAGTTGCTGACATCCCTGCTGGTGATGGATAGACATCATGGTGAAGAAGTCAGTATTCACCACACCTACAGGTTCACTTGAGTTAAATTTCTGCAGTGAAGTGGGTGACACATTCCTGATAGAAGCCCTGACGTTGCAGCTGATCCGATGATCTGAACTGCAATGGTCTTCCCTACGCAACCTTCCACCTGTTGTTCCTTCTCTTCCTCTTCATCAGACCATCCATGGCACGAGCTGGGATTGCCACTGTCTTTAAGAAGGAACACGCCTGGCTCTAAAGGGTCCTGGTCTCTGGCCAGGCAGAAGCTGAGTAAACATAACCACTTTGTAAAACCTAACTTGTGTGCTAATCATCCTTCCAAGATCTTCTGTGCTTACTGGCCTTCTGATTTCTCAGGTATCTGACACACTGCACGTACCTGCTGAGGCCCAGGCCTTTTCCTCTCATCCTTGCTTCCTTCCCACCTAACCCCAGTTTGCACACAGGTACAGGAAGGACTTTCGTGTGGCTTTGCTGTCCACAGCACCATAAACCAACGTCAACATGCTCGGGTGCTGCAGTATCATTCAAAGGACAGCTGAAAGAGGCCTTTGGCAGGCATGCTGTGAGGCTGGGAATGCGGCTGTTGTGCCTACCTGATCTGCTCTGCCTCTCGACTCTGCTGTGCCGACAGATTCCCGAGGGACTTCGATTCTGCAGCTCAAGAATGGGAGCAGCAGAATCTTCAGCAACAGATAGAGGGGAGAGCTGCCTAGTCATGCCTCTGTGTCTGCTGGGGCAGTTGCCTCCTGGCTTGCATTGGATGACAGATGATCGTGAGGCACCTGAGAAGAAAGAGTTTGCATCAGTTTGGCTGTAAAGTCCCCAGAGGAAAGCGGGGCTTTCAAATCCTCTGTCAGTGAAATGCATACAAACAACGCTGCAGGAGAAAGGAAGCACACTGCAAAAATCAAGGTGTCAGCTCTGGTCAGAATAAAGTAAATAGGTGAGTAAGTAAATACTTAACTCTCTCCCCCCTTACAGATAAAAAGGTGCTATATGAAAACCAGTCTTTCCCAAGAAGAAATGAGAGCCCTGTGCTGGCAGCGTATTCTTAGCCCCACGGCTCCATCTATAGAGTCTCATCAGGCAAAGGAATTTGTACTCACGTGGGCCCTTTCCTGAGCACTGAACAAGGCAAAAGGAGAGGTCACCATTCTCCATTAGGGTGCAAAGGTGGGCTGAGGAACCACTGCCTCCCGGGGTCAGGGTTGAGAGCCTCTACAGAGGAGAGCTTCATCTTTCCATCCTCCAGAATGATCCTTGAGACTCTTGTAAGGAATGAAGCTGTGCCCACTGACAGGTCATCCTGCTAAACCATTGAAGATTCCAGTTTTAAGCCTTTACATGCACCAAATTCGAATCTTCACATCTTCAGAGAAGTTGCCTTTTCTTCTTCTGCTAGGTGCAGACAACACCAAGATCCTGCAGTTCTTGTGTAGGCTGTACACTGGCACATGGCATCAGAGAAGACCCAGGTCCCAGAAACACCAGTGGTACCAGATGAAAAATTTTCCAGTAAGTAAGAGTAAGACACTACAATTTACAAGTAACAGTTTGCAGGAGATTAAGACCCAGCAAACAACAGGAAAGGGTGCAGTGCTGGAATCTGGCAGAGTGAGCTTGGTGATCTAGCACGTACTCCCAAATTTCAAGAAGGTGTCTATGGAAGAGGTCAACACAGGAGCTGCTGTCTCCTCAGTCAGATGATAGACCATTTTGGCAAACACAGATATGTGTTCATGGTCAGCTGAGATCACCCACCACTTGTTTTGCAGCTGCTACTTCCTCTGGTTGTGGTGCGGCACACTCAAGTCCCTGCCCCACCAAAGGTTTGAATGGGGTGCAAAACTGTTCTGCTTTCCCCCACCTCTGGTTCTGAGGGCGTGGAATGTGAAAGGAGTAGGTGTCAAGTACCTTACCCCACCGCCGCAGGCTTGAACAGGGGAGAACAAATAGCCCCAGCATATATATAGCATATATATATGCTATATATATGCTATATATATACTATATGTATAGAGAGAGCATATATATATGCTATATATATGATAGATAGATATATATATATAGCATATATATGAGCAAGTTCAGATGGTTCATCTAATCTTCAATGACCTTAAAGTAGTACTTGACTTGCCAGGTCTGACCACAAAGATTGCAAAGAAGGAGATGTCTACATTATGGTAACATACAAAAAAATCCTCTCTCAGCCTCCTTAGAACTACCAAGGTTAGTTTATACCCACCAAGTAGACAAATGACTAAACCAGCAGCTAATCCTCAGAGATAAGCTTTCTCAAAGATGTTTTTCCCTTTATTCTTTGTCCAGTATAAGGAAACTTAGACACAAGAAGGACACCCAAGTCGAAGTTCCATCTTGCCATGCAGTCCCACCTTGCCATTGACAAATTCAGTCAATGCAGGATACAAACCTCTGACAGTAGACTCGCAAAAGTCAGCTTTGAAAAATGAAGACCTATATGACGTCTGAGCATTGGATTTTCTCTCCTCATTATTTGGTGCTCATTATACTCTACAGAGAGTTTCAGAGCCTGCTAGTTATTTTTGAACTGCTAAAAGCCATTCACCTTTGCAGAGTCACAGAATGGTGGGGGTTGGAAGGGACCTCTGGGGATCATCCAATCCCTTGCTGAGACAGGTAATTAATGTATTTACTTTTTAATGTAGAAAATAATGATCTAACAGCTACACAACTCCCTAATGAACCTGTGCCACTCATTTCCTAACTCCAAGTGTTACTTCTCCCACTTGCCAAACAAGGATAACATAACCTACTTCATAAGACTTTGTAAACATCTTGTGAGTCATTCAGAGATTGAAAAACACTAGAAATGGCAGCCCCTGGCTATTCACCTCACCAAAAGCAGCAGAACACCTTTATTTCACAGCTGAAAGTTGATTTCAGCCTCCACAAGGGTAAGAAAATCAGCATAGAATCATAGAATGGTAGGGTTGGAAGAGACCTCAAGGATCATCTAGTTCAAACACCCTGCCATAGGCACAAACACCTCCCACTAGCACAGGTCACTCAAGGCCTCGTCCAACCTGGCCTTGAACATCCCCAGGGAGGGAACAGCCACAACCTCCCGGGGCAACCTGTACCAGTGCCTCACCACCTCACTGGAAAGAACTTCCTCCTAACATCCAGTTTAAATATCCCCTCTGCCAGTTCAAGCCCATTGCCCCTTGTCTTGTCATTACAAGACCGTGTAAATAATCCCTCCCCAGCCTTCCTGTAGGCCCCTTTCAGATATTGAAAGGTTACTGTAAGGTCTCCTTGAAGCCTTCTCTTCTCCAGTCTGCAGAGCCCCAACTCTGTCAGCCTGCCCTCATAGTAGAGCTGCTCCAGCCCTCTGAGCATCTTTGCGGCCCTCCTCTGGACCCGCCCCAACAGTTCCATGTCCTTCCTGTGATGAGGGCTCCAGAACCACGCATTTTGGGAGCTAAGTATTCAAGAGGTACTTATGATTTTTCAGGTCCCCAGTGTAAAGTAGTTTTATTTTCAGAAAGCATTTACTGACAGCCTGTCCTCAGAGCAGCCACCAAGGTGCTCCCACTCAAATCACTACCCATTTTGATATGCATCATTTGAAGTGATCTCATTAAGCTGAAAGACACGTGCCACGTCTCAGCTGAGATACGACTTAGAACAAGATCAAGATTCCTATTACACTCAGCAGAAGCCTAGCAGATGATGCACAACCAACATTCCAAGGAAACCTCTTTTTCCTCACGTGCAAAAAGAGCTCTGAGTTATTTATTGCTGGTGCAACAAAACAGCATCAATCTTTTCCTGCACATGGATAAACTCAGCAGTTGAGACCAAAACTGCAATTTAAGCGATTGTATTTAATCGAAAATCACTGCTTGATTTACTGAATTCTTCTTCTTCCCTTAGGCTTGAAAGCAATCAGGTAGTGCAGCAATTTATCAGTATTTCATTGTTACAGCCAAAAAGCCTGGGCCATCTACTGCTGCTATGTCTGAAAGCACTTTAAGGATATACTTTGATAGGAAAGGTGAAAAGATACACGCTGGGCTAACTTATGCAAAACTGGTGCAAGCAGCGAGTACAACAAATCACCTTTTGTGTGGTCCAGCACTGAAGCCTCATGTGTGTGTAAAGTTATCCCACAGGAGAGGAAGGGAGGGTAGAGCTCATAATTGTGGTTCTTTGTCTCACACAGCAGTTATCAGCTAGAAAGCAGGGATTCATTAAGACCCTCCAAATTTGCAGGCATCAAGAGTACCTTTTTCAATCGAACTTCCAAATGTTCTTTCATAAATCTCACACACTCATGGAAATCTCATTGTCTTAAGCAGTAAAATCATGTTCTCTCAAGAGAGAACAGCAGCAGGGTGCTGCCACAAGGAGTCATGTGCAAATGGAGAAGAAGCTATGCACTAAAAAGCTACCACAATGCATCTTCTCCACAAATATGACCCACTGTCTGGGTCACATTAATTTGACTTATTCTAGATGTCAGCCTTAGGAAGAGAAAAATATTGCCCTGGAGCTACCTGCATTCCCCTGCAACTATTGAGGGAAGCACAGAATCATAAAATCATAGAACAGTTTGGGTTAGAAGGGACCTTTAAAGGTCACCTAGTGCAATCTCCCCCACAGTCAAACAGCGATATCTTCAATTAAATCAGACTGCTCACAGGCCATCCAACCTGACCTTGAACACCATCCTGAGCAGAGATGCTAACACTGGTTGGGACTTTCTACTTGACTACTGTACCTGATCTTCTTTTAACCTGACTACTCAAGCTTGCACAGATATCTGCAACTTGCTGTGGACAGAAGCCTCGTCCAGTTTCTGGTAGTCAACAGCAAGTGGTTGTGGCTTTAGAAAAGATGAATCACAGGCTGAGAATGAACCTACTTTTGGGGCAACATTTGGTGTTTTAAGGGAATGTTACTGGAAAAGACTGTGGGGAAAAAGCAAAAACCACCCCAAAACCCCATAAATGGGAAAAACCTTGCCAGACTGCCAGATCTTGCTGTGAGAAGTGTTCCTTCACTACTTGGAGGATACAGTCAAGTGTCAAAGCAACACTGAGCCCATGGGATTGATACAGAAGGGAAGGGAGAACTGGAAAGGATCACAAATAATTGTATCAAGCACATCCCAGTGAATCAAACTAACTTTTCCTTATTGGAGAAAGAGAGAACCCTGCTCTCTCCCATTTTTCCAGATCAGTTTATTATCCTGTTTCAGCAAACCTTTTACTCTGTAAAGGCAGATACTTTGTAGAATAAGAAGGAGACTAAAGAGAAATCAGCAAGGGGAAACTATGGTGTTCCACATGCTTCTAAGTCTGTCCTTGTCTTGCATTCATTATTATATACTTATTTCAGTGTATCATAGAATTATTCAAGTTGGAAAAAGACCCCTGGAATCATCAAGTCATTAACCATTAGCCCTGGTCTACAATGTTCACCTATGAACTGTATCCTCAGGCACCAGATCCAAACAACCTTTAAACACATCCAAGCATAGTGACTCAGCCACCTTCCTGGGCAGCCTATTTCAATGTCTGAACACTTTCTGAAAAAATGTTTCCTAGTGTCTGGTCTAAACCTACCCTGTTGCAGTTTGAAGCCCTTCCTTCTTCCTCTACTGCCAAGTACCTGTGAGAAGAGACCAGCACCAACCTCTCTACAATGTCCTTTCAGATCATTGTAAAGGGTGATGAGGTCTCCCCACAGCCTCCTCTTTTTCAAACTAAACAGTCCCAGTTCCTTCCATTGTTCTTTGTAAGATTTATTCTCCA
>VWYK01026520.1:0-14191 GCA_013399775.1 Semnornis frantzii | reverse complement strand
TCATTCATATTGATAAAGATGTACAGGGCACATGCCAGGAGGCTGCAGCCAGGCTCTACTGGGTGATGCCTAATGCCAGGCCAAGGGGCACTGAGTGGATGTTGAGGCACAGGAAGTTCCATGGAAACATGAGGAGGATTTTTTTTTCCTGTGAGGATGCCAGAAGACTGGAACAGGCTGTGGAGTCTCCCTCTCTGGAGATATTCCAGAGCGGCCTGATTGTGTTCCTGTGTGATCTGGTGTAGGCGATCCTACTGTGGCAGGGGGTTTGGACTGGATGAGCTTTGGAGGTCCCTTCCAGCTCCTAACATTCTGTGATTCCATGATTGCGTGCATCAACAAGGTTTTTATTCTTAAATTAACTTTGTGTGTTTCTTTGCCTTCAGGATCACTCAGGTACCCTGAAGAACAGTCTTCTCCAGGTGGATCAGAACTGTGTCCGTAACTCGTACGATGTCTTCTCTTTGCTTAGGTAAGAGTTTTGAGACTCTTTTATTCAGCTCTTGGAACTTTTTTTTAGTGTGAGTAGAAGAAGAAGTTCAAAGGCAAAGACACGTTCTGAACTGGAATATGCAAAAGGAGAGAGGTAGTGCTTGTCTAGTGCTGGTAGCAAGAAGATGGGTTGTGATGGTTTGATGTTTCCCCGTGGTCTCCAGGCTTCTGCCACATGGACTTTTGAGTGATCTGTGTAAGAGCTGGCTGTGGTCTTACCCTTCAGATATTGAAAACATGGAACAGTTTTGTTGGAGAGCTGCTGTGGAAAACCCCAACTGTGTCCTCTTTAACAGAAACTTAAACTGTTTCAATAAATTAGGGTGATTAGGATAAAAATCAACTTTCCAAAACCTCCTGTGGTAGAACGATGCTGGAGTTGGAACAAAACAGTTCCACAGCAAAGTGTGAGTATAGGAGCTTGTTTTGGTTTTTTTTTTTAGTGTTGAACCACAGGATTGCATTTAGCTTTTGCACAATTCTCCCTTGCAATCCAGAAGAGATGTACTGCCCAACCAGAAACAATTCATCTAACACATTCTTGCTCTTTGCTCTGCTGAGACCCCACCTGCAGTGCTGTCTCTAGCTCTGGAGTCCTCAGCACAGACAGGGACCTGTTGGAGTTGGGCCAGAGGAGGCCACAACAATGACATAAGGCCTGGAACCCCTCTGTGGTAAGGCCATGCTGAGTTGGGGTTGTTCAGCCTGGAGAAGAGAAGGCTCTAGGGAGACCTTTCAGTACTTAAAGGGGGCCTTGAAGAAGAATGGGGACAGTTTTTTTAGCAGGTCTTGTTGCTACAGGAGAAAAGATGATGGTTTTAAGCTAAAAGAGGTAAGTTTTAGACTAGATAGAAGAAAGACTTTTTTTTCCTGAGTGGTGAAACACTGGCCTGGGTTGCCCAGAGAAGTGGCAGATGCCCCATCCTTGGAACCATTCCAGATCAGGTTGGATGGGGCCCTGAGCCACCTGATCTAATTGAAGATATCCCTACTCATTGCAGGCATTTTGGACTAGATGACTTTTAAGTGTCCCTTCCAACCCAAACCATTCTATGAATGTACTGCAGAACTGAGACCTCCTGGCTGGCTACAACTACCTGCAAGGAGGTTGTGGAGAGGTTGGTGCTGGTCACTTCTCACAGGTAATTAGTGCTAGAACAAGAGGGAGTGGCCTTAAGCTGCCATTGGGTAGGTTTAGACTGGACATTAGGATAAATTTTTTTCATGAAAAGAAGTGGTCAGGCATTGGAATGGGCTGCCCAGGGACCAACTCTGGGTGTGTTTTAAGCTGATTTGGATGTGCTTGGGTTAGATTGCATGTCGTAGAGCAGGGTTCTGGGTGGGACTTAGTGAGCCTGAGGGGCTTTTCCAATCTCAGTGTTTCTGTGATCCTGTCATGTAAAATGTCCTTTAAAATACAAATTGCTCTCAACCAAGCCACCAAATGTGTTAAAAACCTTTATTGTGTTCCCCCATAACACACAGGCTTGAAGTGTTATCACCGAATCCTAGAATGACTTAGTTTGGGAGGGACCTCAGAGATCATCTACTCCAACTCCCCTGCCATGGGCAGGGATGCCTCCCAAATAGACTTGGCTGCTCAAGGCCTCATCCAGCCTAACTTTAAACACTTTCAGGGAGGAGACATCCACAGTCTCCCTGGGCTGCCTATTCTAGAGTCTCAGCACCTTCCTGCTGAAGAACTTCTTCCTCTTTTCCAGTCTAACCTTACTCTGCCTCAGCTTCAAACCATTCCCCATTTTCCTGTTGCTAGACACCCTTAGCAAAAGTCCCTCTGCAATCTTCCTGTGGGATCCCATCAGGTGTTGGAAATTATAAGTGTAGCAGATCTGAAGAAACTTCCATACTAGCATCTACTTATCCACCCAAAAGTGAACTGGAATGACTCACTCATACCATACATAAAATCATAGAATGGATCTGTTTGGAAGGGATCTTTAAAGGTCTACTTTAACCTCTCCTAGTTTCAAACCATCACCCCTCTCCTGTCACAACAGGCCATGTTAAAAACTCTGTTCCCTCTATGTTCTTTCTTATATTCCCCTTTAAGTACTGAAAGTCTGCAAGAAAGTCACCCTGCAGCCTTCTCTTCTCCAGGCTGAACAATCTCGACTCTCTCAACCTGTAGGCTGAACAATCTCGACTCTCTCAACCTGTCCTTACAAAGGCAATAGATGTGCTACAAAGGAAACCCTTGAGAAGGAAGGAACTGTTTAATGTGTTTTCAAAAGCCTTTGTAAAAAGGCTTTTAGGGCTTTAATCAGTTGTGGAAGTCGAATGCATTGAGTGGTGTTGACTGTAGGTGTCACTGTTGGCTGTGTGAAGCATCAGCTCCCTGCTCGAGCATGAAGCAAGTCGTAGGAAAAGTTAACTCTGGGTCGCTTATTCAGAAGTTTTTATTTTATAAGGCTCTCTTAAATTTCCAACGTGCTGTTTCACCATTCTGTAAAGCATATTTGAACCAAAGGCTGCTTTTTAAATGTCTGCCTTTTGTACTTCGAGTGGAAAACAACCAGGGGGCACGTTAAGAAGGTCTGGTTACATTCTGGCAGAGTCTGTTAGAAGAGAGCTTTCATGCTGCCTAATATCAAGTCCTTGTTAAATAGAAAGAGGCAAATATGTGCTGGCTGTCCTGAGTGCTTTGTTCATACATGGGTTTTTTCATGTTTCCTTTGCACTACTTCTTTGACTTGTGGTCACAAGTGGTGTTCCCCAGGGCTCAGTACTGGGGCCAGTTCTCTTTAATATCTTTTTGAATGATCAGGACAAGGGAATCAAGACACCCTCACTAAGACTGTAGATGAGTCCAAGCTGAGAGTGTTGGTCTGCTGGAATGAATAAATGCTCTGCAGAGGAACCTGGACAGGCTAGGTTGGTGGGCTTGGGCCTATTGTGTAAAATTCTGCAAGGCCAAGTGCTGGATCCTGAACTTGAATCACAAGAACCACATGAATACTCCATGCTTGGGGAAGAGCGGCTGGAAAACTGTCCAGTAGAGAATGACCTTGAGGTTCTGATTAACAGCTGGCTGAATATGATCCAGTTGTGTGGCCAGGATGCTATTTGCCTTCTTGGCCTGGATCAGGAAGAGTGTGGCTATGAGGACTAGAGAAGAGATTGTCCTCATGTACTCAGCACTAGTGAGGCTGGATGTTGAGTCTTGGGTTCAGTTTTGGGCCCTTCATTCCAAGAAGGACTTTGAAGCTAGTGGGGGGAGGGAATCTGAAGAACAGATCATGTGAAGAGTGTCTGAGGGAACTGGGGTTGTTTAGTCTGGAGAAGAGGCTGAGGGTGTTATGGAGGGGTAATTAATTGACGTGAGAGATGATTTTAATTAATATTGTTTATCAGTTTTGGTATTTAGGAGCCTTACTCTCCTTCCCCCATCACTAATTTTAATAATAATTAGGTTCTTCTGCAAGGGTCATGGAAACATCATACAAAGCAATAATATAGGCTATAGACCAAATAAGTAACAATAATATAACATTAATTGAACTGGAAGAGAAGGTTCCTGTGGTTAGTTGTACTGCTTGCCCACTAGATGGACTCAAGGAGCTCCTTTCTGCTTAAGGCAATGGTGAATTGATTAGAGGCTTTAAGTATTTACTCACAAAATTTATCTCCTGACTGGTGGGGCTAGCTACAGCTTCAGACAGTACCCAAAGGCTTTCAGGGAATTCTGTTACTGTCTTGTGAGCTGCTGAGACTTCTGATTCTTCCCAGGCTTCCCAGGCTGCTGGGGAAAGGAGGCAGACAATGTCTGACCTGGTCCTGGCTCTCCTGGATGATCTGTGTGTCCCTTCCAGGGTTCCTTGCCTTGGCAGGTGTAGGCAGGATGTCTTGCAATGTGCAGTCTCAGCACAATGTCACGCCGGTTATGCAGGCCAATTGTGTGGAGGTATTTAGAGCCTGTTGTGGTAAACTGGAGGCAGTGGAGTTTCCAGGCAGCTCGGGTTACAATAAGGCAGTGAGCAATGGCAGCAGGCAGCAAGCAAGATATGAATACAAGGGCAGACCACATTGTGTTACCTGCTCATCTCTTTTTATAAGTACAGCCCGAGACTAATGGGCCTTTGGACACAGAATAGCCAATCAGAATGGCAGTTAGCCAAGCTTGACCATGCTAGGTGAAACCATAGGCTTGCTTTTCCCAAATTTGAGAAAAACACAGGCCTCGTACAAGGCAGGCACAAGCCAAGTGTGTGTGTACCTTGTTTGCCACAGGATGCAGATGAGTCTGAGCAAGCCAGAGTCCTTAGCCTCAGTGGCTCCAGGTTCTTTGTCCTCTTTCTTGTGGTTGCTTCTCCCCATAACAGAAGGAAGGAGAGCAGAAAACGTTGTCTGGGCAAGCCAGGACATGTATGAGGCTATTTTGGCCTGTTTAAGCCTACCACAAGGGGCAACCTTATTGATCTCCACAGCTCCCTGAAAGGAGGAGTCACCAACGTGGACATCAGTCAGTTCTTCCTAGTGGCAATGATACACTGAGAACAAACAGCTTCAAGTTGCACAGGGGAGGTTTAAGTTGGATAGTAAAATAAACTTCTTCACTGAAAGGGGTTCTCAAACACTGGAACAGGCTGCCTAGGGAAGTGGTAGAATTCCCATCCCTGGAGTTGTTTAAAAGATGCAGAGATGTGATGTCTGAGGGGCACCAGACTGGGTAGAGACTCCATGATCTTAAAGGTCATTTCCAACCAAATTTTATGATGCCATGATTATTTGTAGTGTGAAGCACGCTTCAGGGACCGGGAAATACTATTACTCCAACTGGTTATGAACTTGACCAATTGGACTTGTGTCTGATCCTGGCAGCTGTGGTCCTTCTGAAATGATCAAGTTGAGAAGGAATGAAAATGTCAGCTTTGATGTAACTACCCTTTCTGGGTGCTCCCCAAGGCTGTTTTAACACCTGGTTACAGGAGCTGAGTGCTTTGCTCAGTTGGGGGAAGGTGCAGGTCCAGGTCCAGGCACCATCTCTTACAGTTTCTAGGTGTAGCTCCTCATTAGCTTTCTTTTTGCTGTGTCCTAAGAGCAACAGTTTCTTGCAGGCCTCAGCACCAGACCTCCTGTTGCTGCTATTTGAGTGGATTCTACACAGGATAATGAAGGAGGAGATACTGCAGTGTCTGGTTCCAGCAAGTTAGGCATGGTCACAAGTTATAACTTCTAGGTGCTTTTTTTGTCTGTTTCCTTCACAAATTGCTTTGGGTTGGAAGGGACCCTCAAAGGTCAACTTCTCCAACCCCCCTGCAGTCGTAAGGGACACTTCCAACTAGATCAGGCTGCCTAGATCAAGTCTGTTCTTGAGTGTTTCCAGGGACAGGGCCTCAACCAGAGCCCTGGGCAACCTGTTCCAGTATCTCACCACTCTCACTGTGAAGAATTTCCCCCTGACATCCAACCTAAATCTACCCTGCTCTAGTTTCAAACCATTGCCTCTTGTCCTTCCACAAGCCCTTCCAAACAGTCCCTCCCCAACCTTCCTGTAAGTCCTCTTCAGATACTGAAATGTAGCTCTAAGGTCTCCGTGGAACCTTCTCTTCTGCAGGCTGAACAGTCCCAATTCTTCCAACCTGTCTTCACAGCAGCCTTCTGTAGCCTTCTGTAGCCTTCTGATCATCTTTGTGGCCCTCTGGGTCCACTCCAGCAGGTCCAGGTCCTTCCTGTGTTGGAGGCACCAGAGCTGGACACATTATTGCAGGTGAGGCTTCACCAGAGCACAGCAGAGGGATAGAATCACCTCCCGACCTACTGGTCACACTTCTTTGGATGCAGCCCAGGCTGCCATTGGCCTTCTAGGCTGCAGGTGCACATTGCTGGCTCACATCCAGCTTCTCACCCACCACCACTCTCAAGTACTTCCTAGCTAGGAGAGTTCCTTGAGAGTTGAGGCAAAGACCTCCATCTAGTCCTGAATCTTTTCTGTTCCCTCTCAGATCAACTCTGCTTTTCTGCAACTTCCCTCTCTCTACTGCTAGTTACTTTTGTTAGGTAGCTATGAAGGCTGGTGATAGTTAAAATAACCATCAATAGTCTCTTCCTGGCAGATGTCCTTTTTCTCCTACCAAGCCAACTCCTCCAGCAGCTGAAGCTGGAGTAGCTAATCCATAAATTCTTCTCAAAGGTAGTTTTGGTGAGAGCATCACAGAATCATTTTGATTGGAAAGAGATACCTTTAAGATCATCAAGCCCAACCATTAACCCAGCACTGCCAGGTCATCACTAAACCATGTCCTTCAGCACCATATCTTGGCTTTTAAATCAGGCATGGGGGCACTCCAGCACTGCCCTGGGCACCCTGGTCCAGGCCTTGACAACATTTTGGGGGAAGAAATTGTTCCTCATGTCCAACAGGTTGCATGTTCCACTTAGAAGTGGTTTTGCAGCAGATTTGGTAGTAATAAGTTAATGGTTGGACATCTTAAAAGATCTTTTGAAGCCTCAGTGATTCTCTGAGTCTATAATTTGAGTTGATTCATTTGACAGGACTTGTGCTTTGGGAGGAAATGAACTGCTGTCTGCCTGCTTCTGTCCATTGGCTGTAAAGAGAACAGGGAGGTGTCTGCACCATAAAGGTTTGCATCTGGTCACATAAATCCCATATTTTGAAAGACTTCCTCACGATTTTGAGATTTGTCTCTTGTAAAAATTTCACAAGTTGCACATGTGGCTTCCTCATGTTTTTATGGGATGTGAAGCTGAAGAACAGCTTGCACTGGCTGCTCTGAGACTTCTCAAACAAGGAAGAAGCAAGTCCTGGTGATGGTGGTATCTGCATCCAAGTTCCTCCGATGGTACCATGCTGCCAGGTGTAGCGAAGCCACCAGGATCACTGTGAAGACTGATGGAAAGAGCAGGTTCTAGCTCACAATCACAGAAACATTCAGGTTGGAAAAGACCCCTCAGGAGCACCGAGTCCAACCCAGAAACCTAATCTACAAGGCTCACCCTAAACCATAACCCCAAGCACCACATCCAAACCACTTTGAAACACACCCAGGGTTGGGGACTCCACCACCTCCCTGCCCAGCCCATTCCAGTCCCTGACCACTCTTGCTGGCAAAACACTTCTCCTAATATTTAGTCTAAGCCTACCCAGTCACAGCTCAAGCCTCAACTTTTGAAAACCTACAGAATGAGAATTTCTGGGGCTGGTCTCTGTTTGCTCTCAAACTTTTTTGGGTAGGAAATTATTCGATTCTGTGATTTAACTTCATGGAATTATAGAATGGCTTTGTTTGAAAGGGACCTCAGAGATCATCTGCTCTGACCTGCTTGCCATGGGCAGAGACCCCTCTCAGCTAGGCTCAGCTGCTCAAGGCCTCATCCAACCTGGCCTTGAACAACCCCAGGGAGGAGGCAGCCACAGCCTCCCTGGGCAGCCTGTTCCAGAGTCTCAGCACCCTCCTCCTGAAGAACTTCTTCCTAAGTTCCAGTCTAACTCTGCTCTCCCTCAGCTTCACACTGTTCCCCCTTGACCTGTCTCTAGACACCCTTAGCAGAAGTCCCTCTGCAGCCTTCATGTAGGTTTCCTTCAGGTATTAGAAGACAGCTCTAAGATCCCTCTGGGTCTTGTCTTTTCCAGGCTGAACAACCCCAGCTCCATCAACCTATTTTCATAGCAGGGGTGCTCCAGCCCTTGGATCATCCTTGTGGCCCTCCTTTGGACTTGACTGCTTTTTATTTTTTCCACTTCTTACAAGTGAATAGGTGAAACCCCTGTGAACCTTGTGAATAGACCCTAATAAAAAGCATGTGCTTGGCTGAAAAGATGTTGATTTCAATTAATTAGGGATGCCAGAGTGTGTGAACAGTAGAAAAAAATTCATAGCATTGGATTAAAACAGCACCTGCGTGCTCAGATGCTTAATTCCATGGATTTACAAGGCCATTAAGCAGGAGGAAAAGTTTAAGAACTCAAGACAGCTTAGCTTTACCACAAGGAAGTTCTCAGCACCTCTGCAGATCATGAACCTCCTTGGTTTTTGGGCAGGGGCAAGATCCTCAGGCAAACATGGTGCTGCTAATAAGTTTTTTCATGCCATATAGAAATGCTGAATGTTCTTCCAGCCACTCGTTTTAAAACAAACCCCACTTTTAATGAAGGAAAAATTAACCACTCCACCTGGAAAGCTCAAACTGTGAGGTGGTTTGGGTCCCTTGGCCATATTGTCAGATTTCCTGCAAAAAAAAAAAAAAAGGTCACTTAAAGGCTTTCTAAATATTATGGAGTTGGTAGTAATAGGTTGTGGAGCAACACGTTTCACCTTTCACATAACACTCAGGAAGGGCCAAATTCAGCTGAGGTCATGTTCTGGACACGTCTCCATAATCAAACCCTCAGCACGTTTGCAGCTCTGATGGGAATAAGTTTTCTATTTAGTGTTCTCTTCCTTTTCTTCTCCTTTCTCTTCTTGAAACTTTGAAAAATAGACCTTTCAGGATTAAGGAGTGTTGGGAAGATGGGATACATTGGCAGCCACTGCAGTAAAAGGCTTTAAAATCCCGTGTGTTTAAAATTTTACTTCAATTCCTACATGCAAGGACTAAAATCTTGTGTCCTTGTTGCACTTGGAGCAATTGGCCTGCTAATAGCTGTTGTGCTCAAAGTGCTGGAGAGCCTGAATTCCTCCCAAATGCTGCCTGGAGACAAAAAAAGTACTCCAAGAACCAGTGAAACCTGCCCCTGTGTTTTCATCTCTTTGGTCAAACCAACTTTCTCTGTGGTCTTGACAGTCCTTCAGCAGATGAGCTACACATTTGTGCATTTAGGCAGCCAGGTGGTTACAAGCTGAAAGCATTTTTGGTTGTATTTTTGTATAAAAATATGTTGGTTTTCAATAATAACAACAAAATCTGCTTATCTGTACAATTTGAGTGCTAGAAATGAGGAAAGGAGCAGATCTGAAGAAAGAGACTTGGGTGGAGTAGTTGATGAGAAGCTTCCCTGGAGCCAGCAGTGCCCTCATACAGCCCAGCAGGCAGCTGTGTGCTGGGCTGCAGCCAGAGCAGTGTGGGCAGCAGGGCAAGAGAGGCCATTCTGCCCCTTGGCTCTGCTCTGCTCAGACCTCCCCTCCAATCCTGCCGGCCCCAGCAGGAGGAGGACACAGAGCTGCTACAGGGAGGCAAGATCCAAGAACTGGAGCAGCTGTGCTATGAGGATAGGCTGAGGGAGCTGGGGGTGTGCAGCTTGGGGAAGAGAAGGCTCCAGGGGCACCTCAGAGCTGCCTATCAGGAGCTGAAGGGATCCTGCAGGAAGGATACAGAGGGACTTTGTCTAAGGGCCTCTAGAGACAGGCCAAGGGGCAATGGGCCTGAGGCAGAACAGGCTTAGAGTGGACCTTAGGGAAGAAGTTCTTCAGTATGAAGGTGGTGAGACAGGAATAGTTTGCTCAGGGAGACTGTGGCTGCCTCCTCCCTGGGAGTGTTCAAGGCCAGGTTGGCTGAGGCCATAAGCAACTGAGTCTAGTTGAGAGATGTCCCTGCCCATGATGTGGAGGTCAGAGTAGATGATCTCTGAGGTCCCTTCCAACCTAAGTCATTCTATGATTCTAAGCTGGCCAGTGACAATTCATGACTTTGAGGAGAGTTGGAGCTCAACTTCTGAACTAACATCTAATTTACTACTTCCTAGGTTAGGGGCTTCAAGAAATTTGCAGTGCACTGTTGAACACAGAGTGTACTCATATGAGATGAGTGCAGAGGAGAGCAGTGAAGCTGGTGAAGGGTTTGGAGATCAGGCCTTCTAGTTGGTACCAAGGGTTGCTGTGCAGACCAAGGTTGCTCCTAAACCTTGTGTGCCATGTTAGGGTGCAGTACGTCAAAGGTGGCACCTGTGGGGTGGAGCAGACAAGATGGGTGACTCTAAACTGCCCAACAAGGGATTCCACCCCATGGATGTCATCTTCAGGATCGAGGTGAAGGATCACAGGGGTTCAGTTCTTTTCTCTAATGGCCAGTGTCATTGGAGTGTCATGACTCTGTCCTGCCTTTGATCCAAATTCATGAGTTCTAGAATCCAACTCCTGAATCCAGTTCCCACCTGCAGCTGAGTCCAGCCTGGGACTTCCCCAGTGCCTGCCCCTGGCATCAGTGGTGATGGAGACATCATTGCCATCAGGGATTGGGTTTCATATTGGTTTGTATCTATTTCTATCTATTTCATTTTATTGTACCATCAAAACTGGTTTGGTTTCTTTAAATCCCATCAGCCTCTCCTTTATTTCCTTTCTTTTGTCTCTGGGATGTGGAGAGTTTCACAGGGAGCATCTGGACACTTGTCTACTGGCCAGCCCAGCCCTAACCCTTGGCAGTATTTTAGCAATCAAATTCACAGAATCACAGAATGCTAGAGGTTGGAAGGGACCTCCAGAGATCATCCAGTCCAACCCCCTGCCAAGGCAGCATTCCCTAGGATAGTCCATGCAGGAATGCATCCAGGTGAGCTGGAAATANGACACTTGTCTACTGGCCAGCCCAGCCCTAACCCTTGGCAGTATTTTAGCAATCAAATTCACAGAATCACAGAATGCTAGAGGTTGGAAGGGACCTCCAGAGATCATCCAGTCCAACCCCCTGCCAAGGCAGCATTCCCTAGGATAGTCCATGCAGGAATGCATCCAGGTGAGCTGGAAATACTCTAGAGAATGAGACTCCACAACCTCTCTGGGCAGCCTGCTCCAGGGCTCCGGCACCCTCACACCAAATAAGTTTCTCCTCCTGTGGAGCTGAAACCTTCTCTGTGCCGGTTTGCGTCCCTTACTCCTTGGCTTATTGCTGGGCACTCCCCAAAAGAGCTTTTGTCCCCCTCCACTTGACACCCACCCCTCAGCTAGGGACAGACATTGCTCACATCTCCTCTCAGCCTTCTCTGCTCCAGACTAAACAACCCCAGGGCTCTCAGGCTCTCTCCACAGGGGAGATACTCAAGTCACCTNGGAGCTGAAACCTTCTCTGTGCCGGTTTGCGTCCCTTACTCCTTGGCTTATTGCTGGGCACTCCCCAAAAGAGCTTTTGTCCCCCTCCACTTGACACCCACCCCTCAGCTAGGGACAGACATTGCTCACATCTCCTCTCAGCCTTCTCTGCTCCAGACTAAACAACCCCAGGGCTCTCAGGCTCTCTCCACAGGGGAGATACTCAAGTCACCTACTCACCCTCTTGGCTCTCTGCTGGCCTCTCTGCAGCAGGTCCCTTTTTCTCTTGAATGGGAGAGCCCCAAAGTGGACACAGTATTGCAACTGTGGTCTCAGCAGGGCAGCCCCAACCTGTCCTGGTGCCTGATATTACTCCTCCCCAGATGCAGGACCCTGCACTTGTCCTTATTGAACTACATGGCTCATTTTACAGCCTTTCATTCTTTATAATTTCACTACTGGTGCTGCTCTCACTTGCTGCCAGCAAGATGTGGAAATACCCAATCTCACATGTGGAAGGGGCAGTAGGATTCTCCTAACCTGACCTGTTTATCTTAAATCAGCAAGGTCCTCTGCTAAACATTCCCTTTGCTAGTGATAAGTGTGGGTTTCTTTTTTCTGTGATGGCCAGGCTTAATGTTTCTAACAAGGAATTTCCACCTGGTAGACTTGGCTCTTCATCCTGGAGTGGCAGCCAAAACAAGGCAGGCATCCCCTTGACTCTGGACGTGAAAACCCAGGTGGCCTCAGGCCAGCATAAATAAACATGAGCTGTAACTGGACCTCTCAAGTGCCTCTTGGTACTCAAACAAGCAGAAACGGTTGAAGAGTCTTAACAAGTGTCATCTCTCTTGGCCTAAAAATCATGTGGGGTGGTGTCTCTCTGAGAAGCAATGGAAAGAAGGATCTGTATTTTAGTTTTCTTGGAGAGGTTCCTTAGGGATTTTCAGATCTGTGGAATCAAGACCAATCTGTTTCCAGGCCTTTCACTTGAGTGGTGCAAAACTATAAGGAAACTGAGGCTAATCACTCATCTGAAGAGTCAATTTACAAGCTTGGCTTCTGCCAGAATCTGTAGAAGAGAGCAGCATGGGTCATAGCCAGTTGAAACAGTCCATGAAGCATAAAAGAGGTGGAGTTTGGGGGTAATTTTTTCATGTCAGCTGAACTACAGGGTAAGTAATCTGCTGCTGCTCTTAGCTTCAGCTTTGCTAGTCTGCCACATGGACTAAAAACCCCCTAGGGTGGTAGATTTTTAGCATAACCAGCATGGGGATGTTATAGAGTCACAGAATGTTAGGTGTTGGAAGTGACCTTGAAAGATCATCCAGTCCAACCCTCCTCCCAGAGCAGGATCACTTAAAGTAGGTCACACAGGATTTGTTATGATTAGGTCAGAAACCTCCACTTTAAAAATCTCCTTGGTAGTAGCATCATGAAGAAGATAGAGAAAGCAGTACTAGGTCTAGTCAATATACTTTATCATTGCAAGCTACAGCTGCTCAGTTTCCTCCACAATATGCAAGGGTCACAGGTAAATGTCAGTAGGTTGGGGCTGGTTGGTTGTTTTGTTGTGTTTTGCTTTGGTGGGTTTTTTTGGTTGTCATTGTTTGTGGGGTTTTGTTTGAGGTTTTAGGTGTTTGGGGGTTTTTATTTGTGTTTTGTAGTGGTTTGGGTTTTTTTTTGTTTTGAGGTTTTGTTGGGTTTTATTGGCAGGGTGACTGGCTGTTTGTATCTTAGTTTTTTTTTTTTACACATACATCAGTGAAATCAAGAGTGAAATTTTAAGTCAGTAAGGGAGGTAGAAAGCCACTTTGCTAGATCCTGATGTAATTCAGGTTCAGAGGTCACAGAGTGCTCTGCAGAGCTTCCAAACAAGCTTTGCTCTGCTGCTTACTCATGCAAAACATGTCTGTGAAGCAATGTTCAGTTAGATTAGAACTCATAACCTGGCCTTTCTCCTGTTTTGGGGGCAACTTTATTAGAGTTGATGAAAACCAGGGCATGTCACTCTTAGCTAAATGGTATTCTAACAGATACCTGAGGGCATTTCAGAAGGAGCATTTTGTGGACTATGGCATTGGAACTCTTCCTTTTATGATGACTGTCTTGGAATGGTGCTGTGAGTGGCTTTATTTTTCAGCTTGGACAAAGGTTTCAATGAATGCAATCAGAGACTCTTAGGTTGGAAATGATCTTTAAGATCATCAAATCCATCAAAAGAAGTGTGGCCAGCAGGTTCATAGAAGTGATTCTGCCCTTCTGCTCTGTTCTGGTGAGACCTCACCTGCAGTCCCCTGTCCAGCTCTGAAATCCTCGACACAAGAAGGCATGGACCTGCTGGAGTGGATCCAGAGGGCCACAAAGATGATCAGAAGACTGGAGCACCTCTACTATGAAGCCAGGATGAAAGGATTGAGGCAGTTCAACCTGGAGAAGGGAAGGCTCTGGGGAGGCCTTAGAGCAGCATTTCAATCTCTGAAGGGGACCTACAGAAAGGCTGGGGAGGGACTGTTCAGAAGGGCTTCAAGAGGAAGAATGAGGGGCAGTGGTTTGAAACTGAAGCAGAGTAGATTTAAGTTGGACATCAGGAGGAAGTTCACAATGAGAGTGGTGAGATAGTGGAACAGGTTGCCCAGGGACGTGGTTGAGGCCCCATCCCTGGAGACATTCAAGATCAGGCTTGATGTGGCTCTGAGCAANTAAGTTGGACATCAGGAGGAAGTTCACAATGAGAGTGGTGAGATAGTGGAACA
>VWYK01026518.1:8552-21597 GCA_013399775.1 Semnornis frantzii | reverse complement strand
ATGTATCTTCTCTAAAGGATGTTCGATGCAAAATTTGTTCATGGGAGATTTTAGATTATTTGTTATTAAAGATTGGAGATTAAGATTTGAGTTTTATAGTTATTAAAGATTTGATCATTTGCCACCTGGTACTGATCGATACACTGTCAGTTCCAAATGTTCCCTATTTATGTTGTATTAGAAAAAGTTTGGTAGTTTGAGACATCCATTTATAAGCAATTTAAATTTTTTTTTCTTTTTTTTTTTTTTTTTTNTAAATTTTTTTTTCTTTTTTTTTTTTTTCTTGCTATCTGATGCTGTGTAGGCACTAGATTTCAATGCAAAATCTATTTCATTGCCAGTCTGTGACATCCTCGATGGTGCCGAAGTGAAGCATTTTTTACTGTCCTCACTGGGTTTTCTTCCTCACAATAAGCATGGCCTTCTTTTAACCTTCACTCACTGTCTTAGAGTAAAATGCAAGATTTAAGGATAATTGTAAAACGCTTGCTTCGTAATTTACAATAAACTACTAATACATACTCTCAGTGGCAACTCCATTTTCATTTAGGTTTTGTCAGGGAATCATTATGCCTACAGATAATTATCTAATATGTTTCCCAGGCCATGTATAACAGATACAGTCATCACAGTATCTGAGCTTTGTTGTTTAGTGTCAGGTGAATTACTTTTCTCTCTGAGGCAGTTACTGTTAAGGACCTTGAAATGAAACTTTCATTATTTGCTGATTGCTTTCACTGTAACAAAACAAAACTCCAAGCATTTTATTTATTCTTTGTTGTCCGCATGCTACAAATTAAGCAAAGTGATCTCACTGCCATTCTGGCATAATGAACATTCATGTTGTAAAGGCAGGTAAAGCAATGATGTTTTAGAATATGTTTTAACATCATCGGGTTAATCAGAGAAGTATTAGCAAAATCACAGACTTCATTTGATGTGCCCAGATGTAATATTCTTAAACGTAAAATTAATTAGATGTTAGCATCTCTTGATACTTTAGAGGATGACATCTGTCAAATGACCTTGTTTGTGCATTTCTTTCTGTCCTCCCTTCTAAGGCCACATATGCCTCTGCTGTCAGAACACTGCATAATTTCCAAACGTGACCGGTAGCAAATCGAGCCCTTGCCTGTGACATGGCTGCTGATTCAGTGAGATGGTCACTTCTCCCCAGAACCTGGAGAGTTCTCAGATGTTTGCAGAGACATGGATATGCCTTCCACTATAAATCTAACCTTGCCACTCATATCTGCCAAACTGTATAAACTGCATTTTGTAGCTGGATCACATAATGACCCGAGGAAATTTTATTCACTAGCGAATGGAAAATAATTTACATTAGTATTCCTACCCCAGTCCTACACGCTTGACTTTCTGTGGGCTAAAGATCATTCCTTGCAGCTTACTAAGAATATTAAGAGGTCTTTGTACTGTAAATCCTTTCACCTGCTTCACTAATATTACTTCAGATAGGGACTTAGTTGCTATAGCTGTCTCCTGGGCAACATCGGTTAAATTCCTACTTCTTCTAAGAGGACCCCTGGGAATCGGTTTCCTGTCAGATCCTGTTGATTTCTGAGTTCAGCCCTTTTCTTGTCAGCTAATGGGTACAAATTGAGGAAATAGGCAGCATGTTAGAGCAGTGTGAATAAAGGAAGTTTTGCTAAATGAGGTGGGTGGTGGAACCATCTGGACATTTGAAAACTTGCCTATTTCTCAGCTAGTTAATTATCTAATTTCACTATTATTAGGCATGAAAAGTCCAAATGGCAACATCTTTGCCTGTGACTTAAAATACAACATCAGAATGCCTGTTTTTCGTATATGTTAAGCAGGTTGTTATTTTCCTCTGCTGCATTACTTTGTAGTTGTTCTTATTGATGATTCTTGTGCTTTTATTTACTAATACCTATATGCAAGTTATGACCTTCTCTCTTTCCTTCAGTAATGTTTAAAGAAACCTTTTACATCCACTTGCCAATTAACGGTAGTCTTGAAGGCATTTTAGAGAATATACATTAGTGCATGTTTGCTGTTTTAAATTTGAGTAGCATGAAAACAATTGTGGAATACTCTTTATTATGGGATCCAGTCTCTAAACTCCACCACAAAATCAGGATTAGTTACACAATACAGTGGAGAAGAATGGTGAAACAGAATGTCTTTTAGCTGTGTTGGCCCAGCAAATGGAGCATTTTCCTGGAATCACCCTAAAAGAATACTTCTTGTTGCTGCTTCATTGTGTTGCTAGAGACACAAAACTTCCAACTGTATAATAAGTTGTAGGGCTTTTACTGACTTGACAGCAGTTGTTTTTCATCTGAGGAACTTGATAACATTGAAGGAGAAGGCCAAATATTAGAAACATGGCGTAAATGCACTCTGCATCTTTAACCTGCTTATCGTCATTTCTGGGAAGTGTGATATTTAGATAGAGCCCATTCTTTGTTTATTCACTGAGCTTTACTAGAAACTCTTTGCAGTGAAAACCAGATTTTCAGTCTAAATGCACTTATGTAAACTTGTATTTTGGATTTACTGATGATGAGCATCAAATGTAACATTTTAGACATCTTGTCAAGGAGAAGGAAATAAGGACAATGCAAGCATGAAAACACCAAAGGATGTCAAGAACAAAAAGTCAAAGATTACCAGCATTTTATTTTTTTCTTTAAGCATTCTTTACCTTGAAGTTAACAGCTCCTTTCCATTGTATGATCCCTCATGTAATTCTTGATAAAACAAAAAGAAAATTAGCTCCAAATGTTCCAAATTTATCGATTATCAATATTAGCTAGATGTGTGGATATGAAAAACAATGTACTTGTTTCATATTGTTTGCAATCCCAATATAAAATATTGTAATACTTCTGTTCCATCATTTTATGGCACTTGATTAATCAGACACTGAGGTAAGAGATTCTTTCCTACAGGATGTCTTTTCCTCCATTGCATACAGAAGTATGAATGCAGACCCCCAAAAGCCATGAAGAACATGGTGGGATGTCCTCTGAATACGCAGCTTATTTGTGTGTATGAAACAAAGGAAGAAAGTTTTAGAATTTAGTATCAAATTTCAATGCTTCTTTAAATACTGCTCTCTCTAAGATCACTTACTACCTGGTTTGGAATCATTACTTCCAAATTTGACATTCATTACTTAATGGAAAACAAATTAAAAAAACCCCAAACATATATATATATAAAATCATAGAATCATAGAATAGTAAGGCTGGAAGAGACCTCAAGGATCATCTAGTTCCAATCCTCTGCCATAGGCAGGGACACCTCCCACTAGTACAGGTTACTCAAGGCCTCGTCCAATCTGGCCTTGAACCCCTCCAGGGAGGGAGCAGCCATAACCTCCCTGGGCAACCTGTTCCAGTGCCTCACCACTCTCACTGTAAAGAACTTCCTCCTAACATCTCGTCTAAATCTCCCCTCTGACAGTTTAAACCCACTGCCCCTTGTCTTGTCATTACAAGACCATGTAAACGATTCCTCCCCAGCCTTCCTGTAGGCCCCCTTCAGATATTGGAAGGCTACTATATATATATGAAGATTCTGTCTGCTGGGACTCTGCAGGATCTTTTCCTTGTTCTCGTTCTACTCCATGTATGTCAGTGCAAAAGAATGACAGCTAAGTAGATTCTGACTGCACTCTGTGAAGGTAGCATGGTAGGACAGTTTCATTTATGTTGAATTTGAAATACGAAAAATTGCACTAGCTTCAAAGGGAAGGAAGACAGTTCTTTTTTATGTAAGTAATGAAAGCAAAGTATATTCCTTTAAGAACAAATGAATACTAATTTCTCTCTCCTTTTCCCTCCCTCCCATATGAGTGCAGAGGAGTCAGCATTTTCAGTGCTGCATTACTCAGAATTTTGCCAAATGCTAGTTTCTCGGGGACTTCTACCATATTACAGGGCAATCCACCTAAAGAGATGTATTATACCCAGATTATGGATAACAGCAAAACACCTGTCACATAAAGTGACAGAGTCCAACTGCAGAGAATTTAAAGTTGAAAATATCCAAATAATTTGGTTGGAGGGTATTGTTGTTGTTGTTATTATTATTATTTCAATTGTTAATGGCACCATGATTTAACACCAGTCAGGAACTACTGTATGTGGCTACTTGCACATCCCCTGCCTCGATGGGATGGGAAGATAACTGAAAGAAGTGTGAAAACTCATGGACTGAGATAAAAACAGTTTTATAAGGAAATAAGAAGCCAGTCATGCAAGCAAAGAAAATAAGGAATTCATTCACTGTTTCCCATCATCAGGCAAGTGTTAGCCATCCTCAGGAAAGCAGGACTCTGTTGTGCATAACGGTTACTTAGGATGACAAATGCCATAATTCTGAGCATCTCCCCGTTCCTTCTTCTTCCCCCAGCTTTACATACTAAACATGACATCATATGGTATGAAATACCCCATCTATTGAGATCAACTGTCCCAGTTGTATCCCCTCCCATTTTCTTGAACATCCCCACCCTACTTTCTGGTGGAGTGATGTGAGGAACGGAAAACTTTAACTCCATAAGCACTGCTCAGCAACAGCTGAAACATCCCTCTGTTTTCAGCACTATTTTCATCACAAGTCTCACAAATCTGAAGCATAGGCCCATAGTAGCTACTATTAGAAAAAAATTAACTCTATCCCAGCGAAAACCAGCACAAATGGGAAAAATGAGACAGCAAAAGGCCTACTTCCAACTGAGACATAACAAAAAGCCATCCACACTTAATGGAATAAAAAAAAAATAATCAAGAAAATAACATGCTGTTACTCATATGCATTCTTTCTAATGAATAACAGCAGAAAACAAGAGGGACTTCTGTTCCTTCATCAGAAGAACTCCCAGAGGTGATAAATCATACAGGATTAGGCTTTTTATAGCCTCTCTGCAGTTCAGCTAAATCAACAGAGTTGTTTGTGAATGAATTTGTCCCAGAAAGAGCACAAGACAGGGCGCTTTTTTTTTTGGCTGTCTGTGGTGATATAGTCTTCAAGCTGAACTTCTGCACTTATCACCTGCCCAGAGCAGCTTGAGCACTTGCCAAGAAGAGGGAGAACTCAGTTCAGTGCCTCTCACCTTCTCACCACCTGTGCTAAATGCCCAAATCTCTCTTATCTCCCTTCTGTGATTCCTATTTAATACTTGGTGTATTGATGCAATTCACTGCAAAGTGCACTTTCCACACATGCAACAAATTCAAATCAGTTAGTCTTTTAGGCTAAACTGGTGTAGGATCTGCCAAGATTACAGTAGTGAATCCACATCTTACAGGTGCCATAGTCTTTCCATTCTTGATTGCACCTCGTTTCATGTCAGGAATACATCCTACAGCCTTTGCCCATGACCAAACAAAAATGCAAGCACACAGGTGCACAATTTTTCTAGATTACTCAGAGTAATTAAGAAAACAGTATATTCTGAAAGCAGGGGCAGTGAAAATGACTGTGAAGATACAAATCTAGTACAGAATGTAAACCAAGATCTGGTACTCATCTGGTACCCATCTGACAGTCACACGTACTGGCTTAACTATGTAACATACAGAGCGTGATCCACAAGGCTTTAGAGATATTCAAAGGAGTGCTAATGCTATGAAGTTAATATTTATCTGAATGTCTATATAGTACTTGTAATTTTGAGGAATGACTTTATGAGCCTCTCCTTCAAAGTGTTTGTGCTTGTATGTTCTGGTAAATCCAAGTTTTACTCAAAGCATCGATATATTTCATTATCATTATTAAATAATGGGATTATTAAATAATACAGAGTTTGACAACATTGACAGTCACCTGGTTTTGCTTTTTTGGTGCTTTGGGTTTTTTTGTTTGTTTGGAGTGGGGTTTTTGTTTGTTTGTTTATTTGGTTTTTAACTTACAGTTACCAGTGCTTGATTGTCAGATCTTATTCCCTAGTCAAAAAAGGAAATTTGAATTTGTTTTTTCCATTTTTTATTTAGTTTAATACACCTCAATAGTGCTCACGATAAATGACTATGCAAATTCTGTTCTGTGCTGTGCTACTTCAGAATCACGCTATTAAATATACAGATATATACAAAATTATTTTTGTAATGGCTTTTCCCACAAACCTGAGTAAATCAGAACAGGGAGAGGTTGAGAATGATAGAATGCAAATAGTAATCTGTAAAAGAAGCAGTGGTGTCAGGGATATTGATAGCCCAGTGGACTGTGACAGGTCTAGTTATGCTCAGTCTCTGTGGGAAATCTCGATACAGCTGGATGCTCTGGAAGATAAGCTGGGAGAACTAATTCTACAGTAAGATTTGTAGTATTTCAAGACGAAGCTTCATTGTTTTGTTTGAACTGCAACTGCTCAGCAAGTAAGGACAAGTTAAACATGGAGAGAGGTTTAAAATGTAGCAAAATGTAGATCCATTTCTTACGAGCTCAAAATGTGACTTTGAACAGGTTTGTACTGAGCTTTTGGAGACAGACAGCTCTCTTAAGCTGTATCTGTGAAATATGTATATATAAACTCATATTTGCATGTGTACATAAAGTGAGAAATTATATTGCTATCAATATTTTAACCTTCTAGTCACTCTTTTTAATTGTTTTTAGTTCAATATAAATGCTGTCAGAAACAGTTATGATAGATTTTTGGATTCTGAGCCCCCCAGGCTTCTATCTGGACACACGTTTTTGGTTTCTGCCCTACGTGCCAATGTTCACTAGGAGTCGCAGTTCTCATTTTTAAGGAAGACAGGTACATGACCTGTTTAGTGAAACAAGATGCACTGGTGGAGTCCACAAAGAACCAGCAGATTTCTGGATATTGTCCTTCTCTGGCATTGCATCCATTGCATCTGGCATTTTACTTCCCAAGCATTTCCCAATTTATTCTTTTTTCCTAAAAGTTATTTTTCATCTGAGGTCAGTGATGTAATGTTGCTACATATGACATGCTATGCACAGTGACCACAGATCATGACAGCAACAGGTAGTTAGTTTTTTTAATCATCAAGTTTTGAAAGTTGAAAGCATTATTTTAAAATAAATATTATTAACATATCTGGACAGCATTTTGTATCTCCATATTAGCATCTGGCCACATTTAAGGTTTGATTGATTGAAAGTCCTTGCTGCCTGTCATCAAGTTTACTTAGTCCAAAGAATTTATGTGAGGACAGGACCACAAGACAACACTTTTAGTAGTCATTGTATTAAGGTCAAAACTTCCTTTATTAAAGTTGGTGCAGTAAAGTAATTATTTCTGTTTCTCAGGAAACATTTTAACATCTTAATTATAACTTTCGAATGAAAATAATATGAAAATCTACTAAAGTTTTGGGCTAACAGTATCTCATTAAAACACTCCAGATGTCATTTGGGCTTTCTCAGCCAAGCAGTGCTCAGTTATGACTCTATGAAAAATTAGATCCAGGATACTTGGATATTTAAGTTCCTTGTGAGATTTTTTTAACAGACACTGTTGCCTAGACTTAACCAATAGGGAAAAAATTTCAGCTACACACCTCTAGGAAAAAATTCCATGGCTGTGAATGAGTACTAGACATGACTTAGTGTTTCATGCCTACTTCTGTTTTAATTTCTCCAGAGTACTTGAAGTACCTGCACAGAACTTGCAAGTCTAGTCCAGGATTTCTAGGAGAGCTGCCTCTTCCTCTTGCAGGAACTGGAGACACACTGAATACACTGTGGTGTTCAAATGGCACATTTTCTTTTGGCTTGACAGCTATGTCCTAGGTTTCTTCTCCTTTCTTCCTGAACTCAGGCAGATATCAGACTTTGCAGAAGTAGAAATACTGCTGATCTCTTCCTTTTTTATGATTAAGATACTCACTGATAGTTTCAGAGATCCAGGTTCTCTGATTAGGATACTCATGCACATCTTCAAGAGTCTTATAATCACTCAGGAGTCCTGGAGAGAAAAGACAGGCTTTGGTATGTCAAGTTGTTACTTTTTTTTTTTTTTTTTCCCCAGAAGATAATTCAGATTTCTCCAAAAAGAAGGAAAAGTGAGCACATTTCTCTGTGACTGGTTATATCACTCTGCTGGGATTACAGAGACTGGCTGCTGTTTTCCACTTTTTTTTTTTTTTTTTTTTTTTTTTGTCAATAACTGTTTACAGAGTGAGTGAAGAACAAATTAGAAAGAAGTATTATACTAAGAGCTATTAAAATGCAAAAGCAGTGTGAAATACATTCAAGGACCACTTATTTAGAAAAATGCTATCACTTGAGTTTTATCTTATTAAAAGATACTTAGAAGTCTGTTAAAATGATGCTTCTTAATTCAGGCTATGCAGTCACTAATGAAAACTAGTCTCAAATTGGCTAAAATGGTTTAGGCTTAATACACAGTTCAGACAGGTCTTTCAGCTAGGATTAAGACCGAACAAGAAGTACTTCAATTAAACAGAACATAATAAAAGAGGAAGAACTCTCCCAGCATCCATTGAAGCCTACATGTAAATATAGTAGGAAGCTAGATGCTGCTGTAAGTCAGTAACTTCCTTGGAGTTACATGAAAGAGGAAGTACACAGTACACACTGTGTAGAGTTCTGGAGCCTCCAGCACAGGAAAGACATGAAACTGTTGGATCAGGCCCAGAGGAGGGCCACAAAGATGATCAGAGGGCTGGAGCAGCTTGCTGTGAGGGCAGGCTACGAGAGTTGGGGCTCTTCAGCCTGCAGAAGAGAAGGCCTCGAGGAGACCTTATGGTAGCCTTCCAGTATCTGAAGGGGGCCTACAGGAAGGCTGGGGAGGGACTATTTACAAGGTCTTGACAGGACAAGGGGCAGTGGGTTTAAACTGTCAGAGGGGAGATTTAGACTGGATGTTCGGAGGAAGTTCTTTGCAGTGAGGGTGGTGAGGCACTGGCACAGGTTGCCCAGGGAGGTTGTGGCTGCTCCCTCCCTGGAGCTGTTCAAGACCAGGTTGGACCAGGCCTTGAGTGAGCTGTACTAGTGGGAGGTGTCCCTGCCTATAGCAGGGGGCTGGAACTAGATGATCCTTGAGGTCCCTTCCAACCTTACTATTCTATGATTCTATGATTCTAAGTTCTGTAAACTGCTGATTCCAAAAACCTTAATTTGCATTCACAGTGAAATCAGATGCTAGCAAAAAAAGTATCTATTTTACTGAGTGAGAGTTTGAACTTTTAGTGCTGAGTCCAATATAATTTCAGTATCATTTCAGCTCACAATGGCTTTTGGTTTTCACATAATAATACTTTTCCTAGAAATCCCATTAAGAGGTATAATTAAATCGTTGAGTAATTGCCGGAATTTGAATGAACACTAAGTACAGCCAATTCATTTTAAAAGCTTTAAAGGAGCAGCACTTTTCCAAGTTGTTATCTGAGTGTTGACTCTGGGCTAAACTCTTATCCAGGCAAAGTATTAACTTTCCTATCACAGGTAGCTTAGAAATGTATTTAGGAGGGAGAGGAGGGGAAGTACCTAAAGAAGCTGTAGTTCCCATTGCAGCAGCTAGCAGTGTGTGTCTTGGTACTAATGTGTCACTTACATGTAGTGGCGCTATGCAGGATCTCCAGCTGAAGAAATGGGGAAAGGAATGGGATGAGTAAAGTCTAGAATCCTCTTGTTTTGGAAAATGGTATCTGCAGTGGTGTCCAAAAGAAATATTAATCGAGTAGTTTACTATCCTTAATGCATCCAGAATGAAAATTTGAGAAAGGTCAAACACAGAAATTAAGAGGAGGCGATTCCTGTAGACATGAAAGAATCAGTAAACTCAGCAGAGCCAGGACTTCAGCTTGAGCACTGTCATCCTCTACAATCCTCAGGGTTTGATAAAACACATTCTACTAGAGCTTTCGGCTGTAGCAACACATTTCAGGCAGTGCTCATGATTGATTCGATGACACTGTGATCAGGGTCTATTCGCAATGAGTTGCATAGATGAGACCACCTGTTTTATGATTCACAGTTGTGAAAAAGGGTTTAGCTACAGGGACACAAGCTCTACTTTCAGCTTCCTCAGAGGGATAGAGGCCTTACCCTTTTCATTTAGGTAAGCAGTTGTGGTTTCTTGTCACATGAATCGATGAAGCTGCTTGTAGTGATTTCACATTCCTATGTTTTAACAATGGCAGGAATAAACATGAACTCTGTAGGTTTTTCTGTGATGCATATAGCAGTACATAAGATGCTACTCCGCCTCCATCACTGAAATAGTGGTAATAGTATTTCAATGGCTCTTTCTGAGAACTGTGTTATTGCTTGTAGACTCTTCATCTGATTTCAGGGAGTGTTGCTTCCAAAAGTGAACTCAATAATTTAAAAAACATTACAAATTGTTTATTAAAGATTTCAAAATGCGGGACATAAGCACAAGATTTAAACAGATTTTATAAACTTTACCATTAAAACAGGAAGCAAGGTCCAAAACCAAAGCTCATATTCAAAGCTCATCTTTTTTCCTCTTTTTAAGGGTTGTGATATAGTGCAAGATTTGGTAGCTTTTAAGCAATTTCTGTTTTATTTTTCCATATACTGTAACTTGCACATTTCCGCCTCTGGAATTTGGAAAATCAAATCATGATTTTGGCAGCTGTCAACCATCAGTTGAAACAATTCAACTGTCATTCTCCTCTGTCATTCTCCTCTGTGTACTGTCTCTTTTCTGACTGTGGTCTTCACTGTCTACTCTGGTTGGCTACTGGCTGATTCGTCTGGCCTCTAAGATGGATTGTGTGCCTTTTGCAGGTAGATTTAAGCAGCTAATATTAGTGTGTGAACACTTCTTGATAAGCCTGCTGCTGCTCTGCTTCCTAGAATTTAATGTGTGTCACAGACCTACAGGCACTGTTACAGTAGGATCACTTAATAATTGAACATAATGCCCTGAATCCTGCAAACTGGAATCGTAGTACCTTTTCATATGCCCTGAAATCTAACAGAATATAAGAATATGAAAGTGTGAAATCTTTTGTGAGACTCTATGTGATATTTTATCTAAAGTACAGGCTACAGCATAGGTTGTAAAACAGAGATGCAGCCTCCTGTATTAGCTCTGCAGTTTGTCTGGGGACTGGAAATGTGACCTGCTCAGTAATGTACGTGAGAGTTATTAACACTTCCAACAGTATGTGTCATGGGCAGCACGGTCAGTGTGCAGTTAGTTTTCTAGGCAAGTAAGTGAAAAGGAAACTCAGAAAGCCACTAATTTAAATAGCTATAATGCATCAGTTACCCAAGAGTGACAAGGGTTATTCAGAGGACAGGTAGAATATTAAAGAACTAAAAGAGAAGGAAAGATAATTTGAGGAAACAAAATTGAAGCAGAAACAGTAAGTATAAATTCATGTTAGTGAGCTGTCAGAAGGAAGGGGTTTGTAAGGAGAACCACTGAAGGATGAGAATTATAGTGGACTGCGACACACAGGATCAGTAATCAGAACAGAACCTTTACAAATTATGTGTGGGAGAGACAATCTCACTGTACAGTCAGGAGTTCAGAGCTTAAAGCTGTTAGAACATAAGAAAAGATGAAAATGTAGTATCAAATATACTCGCCTGTGTCACCTAATAGCCTAACTTTTATTAACCAGTAGAGATTTTAGGGAAAGAGAATAAAAAATACAAAAGTACAGAGAAATCTTTCCTCTTAAAAATCTAGAAATCGGCAGTTTAGGGACCTCTGGAGTTCAGACTGAATTGTATCATCAATCAAGGCTAAATCTTTCATGACTTTTCCTGAAGCAAATCCTTCTGAAGTTCTGAAATTCTGGAATGTAATTTTAAAAAAAAATAGTATTATTATTTATGAATTACAAATTCTTGGTACTGTTTACACCTTGATTTCTCTCACATTCTGTGGCAACTGATATAATAACTTATTATTTGTGAAAAGTACTCCCATATGTTTTAAGTCTTTTGCAAATTTTTGGGGGTACACTAAGCCTTACATTACAAAACAGACAAAAAACCCTTCCCTGATTGTCCTTCCTGTATCGTCTTTTGCTTTATAGGTTCATACATCTTCCAATTTCAAAGCAAACCATACATGTGGTCTGTTTCTCCTCAATTTTGATGTCTGCCTTTCCTTGCCACTGATCATCATAGTCAACATTCTCTAGTCCTCTTTTTATTCTTTTTGAGATGGGGCAGCCAGAGTTGCAAATTATTAATGAGGACCCAAAATCTTCAGAGGACCATCAACGATATCCGCAACATCTCTTGGTTGCATGGCAAAAGACAATCTAACATGTCATGTATGTATGGTTAGGATTGCTTTCCTCTGCATGTATTACTTCACGTGCACTGTTGCTTGTTGCTAACATGCAAGGTGAACTTCAATCCTTTCATAACAAACTTCCATCATTAACTCTACAGTCAGCTTTATTTTTGATTACCTGGTCCAGAGGAGGGCCACGAAGATGATCAGAGGGCTGAAGCAGCCCTGCTATGAGGACAGGCCGAGAGAGTTGGGGCTCTGGAGCCTGGAGAAGAGAAGGCTTTGAGGAGACCTTATAGTAGCCTTCCNCTAGTGGGAGGTGTCCCTGCCTATAGCAGGGGGTTGGAACTAGATGATCCTTGAGATCCCTTCCAAACTTACCATTCTATGATTCTATGATTCTATGAATTATTTTGAAATTGTGAATCCCAACTTTTTCTTCTTGGCCTCTGAATCCTCTCGATTTAGTTGAAAGACTTTTTCAAGAGTTCAAATTCACTGTTTCATCCATTTCACTCATCTCCTCTGCTTGCCAAGTTTATCAAAATGCCCTATAATAACTCTGTGAAGGCCTGTTAAAAAAATAGAGTGCTGAATCTTCACTATAGTTGCTGTGGGTCAGTTAATTTTATTCTGTTTTATATTCTTAATGTGTTGGCTAGAAATCAAGAGTGCCTCAGAAATAAGTGTTCTTGTTATTATTACTACTTGTTTTCTTTTACTGAGGGTGGTTTGAATTACAGCTCAGTGCCTTCCTACTTTAATTCTTAGGGAAAATGAGTGCAGTGTTCAGCCTATGATGACTTTATTTTTTTACAGGGTTGTTTT